>JZLH01S0157266.1:48654-67881 GCA_001188425.1 Eucidaris tribuloides
TTATGATGCATTGCACAACTTTGTCTCGTATTATTCAGCACCTAGTTCAACCCGGACATATGTTGGTGATTTGAGACACCGAAACCCTTTTGCCGCAAGCAGGGACCACTCCGATCAATGATAATGACGACAGCTTTGCGCTGCCGATTCAGAATAATCGGTCTGGCAGTCAGACTTACACCGGACAAACCACCGGCCACGTCATCCGCCCCTCTGGATCAACAGTCAATATCATAGTTCAGTTCTTGACTGTTTGTATTAGTTTTATCCTCCGCCCTAGCAGCGCACACAAGACCTGTGCATTCCTTTTGCCGCTTGGTGCGCGAACCCCGAAATTTGCAACGCCCGAAATTGTTTTCGAGCAATGCAAATTCTCGGGGTTTCGCCACCAATCGCAAAGGAATGCACAGTCTTCGTGTGCGCTGTAGGCGCGGCAGGTAAAACTAATACAATCACGAGTCAGAATTGAACTAGCAATATTCAGGCTGCTGGGTCAAGGTTCACTTCAGAAGTTTTCCGTCGGACCGTCTTGTGAGTCACCGTATAGTAGTCTAAGTCATAGCCTGCGCTGTTAAATTTACCCCCAATCCAAGCGAACAAGACTGCGAGGGGGACAGAAATCTATTCTTGTCCAGATCAATCTAGTTCAGTTCCTGAACCCTGCCTTAGGCTATAGGGCAAGAGAGAACAAGTCTAAACTGTAGACTACACGTAGGTAAATTACATTTACCCGGATAAGCCATTCGTGTGGAAAAAAAAAATGTTAAGCGTTGTGATAAAAAATATTATAACTGTATATGTTCCATCAATACGCCGTCTGACGCCGACTCCAAAATACCGGAATTAATATGCCACAAATCAATAGTTACCATCAGTTGCTGCGTCCCAGCCAGTAAATATTTGTTTCTTTTATATCCCAGATAAAGGTTGAATAAAGGTAGCATTGTGCATTTATCATGCTCTATGAACCGAAGATTTCTTCTTGCCGGATTGTAATAGAGGTTATAGCTGCTCAATGCTTCATCGATGATGGATGTAGATATAAATTCCCTGTACGCGATTGAATACGTTTTGCGTCATGATTTATCGGACGAAATGAAACCTGATCATATTTTCCCTTCATCTTCCAATTCAGGTAATTCCTGGGTAATAGTTTTTAACATGGAATATTCTCTATTCAAGGAAGTTGTCGCCTTTGATCAAGGCCTCAGGCTGATTGATTTTCCCCGTCCGCGCAATACCCCAGAGCGCCTGGAACGAGCACTAACGGCTTCAACCCAGCTGAATAAAGCAGGGAAGGGGCGAACGCAGCCAATTTCTTTCGGTGCCCAGAAGATGTACAGCTTTATAATTAGTCTTTTATTTAGGCGCACGGGAATACAACAACTGCTCAGTTAGCTTAATCGTGAGGCGACAACCACCACAATGCCTTGTCAAAAGGCTGGAAAGTCTTTTTGTGCCAACTACATATAAGTTGTTACGTATGAACATCACGTTCCCTTTACAGTGCCATTTAAATCCGGTACATCGTACCCGGCCTATTTAATCTTTACATATAATATATATATTGAATTTGAAAATGCCATATGTGAGATAAAGATTCTTAGAAACGACGAATGAATCAGAAGGTCAACGAAGTATATCCTATCTGGATGCCTAGTTCAATTGTTATAAACATTCACCAAACGACGCATTGGCAAAACGAGTATTCCTAATTTATTCAGTTACGCAATTTGATTTACTTTTTAAAATCTGAAAGCCGCAGGAATGGAAGGATTGCATGGACAAAACCCTTATTTCATCTTTGCTTTTATCCAGATAAGGTATACGGAGTGATTGTTGTAATCTGAGATATAATACACATTCAATCATTATATGTAAAATAGAAGTCGTTCTGTACTCTGTGAACCATCACTGATCAACTTGGAATGAGATTGTGTGAATAATAAAATAACGCTACAATACACGTAAAAGGTATGTGACGGCATGTACATATGCATATGTTAATGTATTAAATGTATAATCCTTTGACATCCAATTTATTAGGATTTTACATTTTCTGGTTCCATTCAGTCTGTTTTTAAATATGTACTTTGTCCATCTAACGCACATAGAGGTATATCCGTAACCTACCTTTAAACAAGTAAAATGTTAGTGCCTAAACAGCTCGCAATAAATGATTTTATATTTTTCTCAAACAATAAGTTTATTTGAATTTTATAAAAGTTGTCAAACACAAAGACCAAATCCGTTTCAACATCGATCAAATCTGTCCAAGTCAAATGCAACAGTTTGACTCGAAATGTTCATGGTCTTGACTGATTATTAACTATGTTGATGATAACCTGCAACCACTTACCATTTTATTCGGTTTCATCCAAGAATATAAACTGCATCTCAATAACTTTGCATATTTTGTGTTCTTCACAGCATAGAAATGTATCGTCATCCAATATGTGACAGCGGATCCCGTAGTGATGTCTCAGATACTAGAACTAGCTATAGCTTTCACACACGTATTAGCAGTCTGCTCGATGTAATAACTTTATAAATGAAATGTTAGTTGTCAGTTCACTACTAACATACGTTATCTCAAGAAAGGTTGTGTTTTCGACAATACCAGTATTTTTATGAGGACTTTTAAAGTGGATGTTTATATAAAGAATGACCAATACGTAATGGGAATTCGTTCATTCGTAGTATTTCTTGCAATTACACATATTGGGAAAGCACCTTCTGTAATTGTTGTCCAATGAGTGCTTTGTCTACTGACCTCGGCACAACAGTTAATAATCGTTTTGCTTATCGCGTTTATGTCTACTTCATTTGAGAATGACCGAGTTCTACTGAGAATGAATATGCCCTGGTTATATAGAACCTGCACAATTTAAAGATATTATTTAATCACTGTATATCTGCCTATAATCAATCACACTCAGACTCGAGAGTATAAGAATCAAAGACGTGAAGAGTTGAAAACAAGCCACAAAATCACATAACATATAATCACACAATACCTGTCACAATTTGTCACCAATGGACAAAAACAAATAGAATATCAAATTACGCCGCCCAAAACAATTGGGTACAGTTTTAAACTATCACATGTTCGTGTTTCACACAGCACAATTAAGTATAAAACCTACATGAGCCATTCTTTGCTGAGAATCTAATTGATACACACAAAGCACAAGCACGAACCGATTCTTTTACACTCGTCGCGTGAACCTGAAACCATCATCATGAAATACATATACTACACTGTCACATAATATTTATGATGTAAACTAGTGATCTCTTTATGCGAGTTATCCACCACACACGAAACTTCCGCTCGTCTATAATGAATGGAACATCATTTGATAAAATGATGTACAACTCGATATTAGTGAGAATTAAATTGAAGATTTCGGCATCAGACAGACGTGGTCATTTGCGCAATTCGTCTGCAATCACACAATTTTCTTGCGATCTCACAAGCATTTATTCATTAAAAGCTAACAATAATGTTTATACTTTACCTTTATGAAGTTAATATCATTCTTTATCTGCTATCCCTAATTTACTTTATAAATATTATTTGTGTGTATTATTTGGCGAATCAAACAGCATTTCACATACAGTGTAGCTAGAGAAACAAAATTTAAATATTTAACAAAATCAATGAACAAATTATTATTCCTCGATTCTTTGTAATTGACGTATAATGAGCTTTTTAGTTTATTTAGCAAGATTGATTTCTTTATTGCTCAACAGTTATTGAACTTTACTGCCGTATTTGTAAATGCGTCTCGTGGACATTTCGGTACAAACGTGCGTAAAAACCGAATATGCTTAATTTCGAGTCATTCGCTTTGGCTTGAGCTGAACGGTATCCTAATTACTTGTACTGATGCTACCCTACGAATGTGCGCTCGTTTACCTCGCCTAATGTGGTAGGCGTGGCCAATTGATCACTGTGGTTTCCTGTGAGGGCGTGTTAATTTTCAGCAGCCCTGCGAAACTCGCCTCAGTTATTCTTTTTAGCGACCACCGTCAGTCAAAGTCACCCACAATGACCAATTCTAGATATCAGATGTTTAAAGGGGGACTACAATAGACGTATGTGCGGCTAGTAATTACTTATAAGAGCCTTTTTAAGCTGTTTGTTTCTGAAATTACAGAAAATTCAAGTTCATTAACTCATGCTACTGACATATTTTCAATGCCTATTACCATTGATAAATTTACCAAGAAGTTTTGGGGAACTTGTAGAATGAACCATGCTTGTCTCACATTAAAGTGCATTGCATACAGCTGCATAGGTAACTTCTTAATACATTCTTTCTGTATCAAAACGAACAAATGCATGCTTTAAATTAATCATCGAATCCAATCAGTAAACAATTGCTTATGTAGATCAGTGCAGGTATAACAATACATAATGTGGCAAGTAATCTGGGTGTTTCTCGATGTTCATTTGAAATTTATTCTTAAGTGATACTACGTGTTATGTTTCCAGTGTATTTCATATATATCGGCGCCACTAAATCATTTTTCCACGAGCATTATAGTTACCAATTAATTATGTTTCTATTACTATTATTTATTATTATTATTATTATTCTAATTATTATTATTATTATATTACTATTTATCTATTATTAATTATTATTATTATTATTATTATTATTATTATTATTTTATTAATTATAAATCCTTGATTATCATAAAAATAGAAACACGTAACTTCATTTTTAGTCAAACTTATTAAATAATAATGTCTTTGACCTTCCAGTTAAATAGATACACAATACTGAGTTGACTTACTTGCGAACAAACTAACATTTTAATATCAAGCTGCTTTCAACCTTCTATTGAACAGATAGGTATTCTAAAAATGTCACTATATACAGGAAGAGAGTAGTTTGAAAACAAAAAAACCAGAATACTCGTTTGTTACACAAATCCCCACTGCTGACCAAAGTAACTTACACGAAATTATATGTGGACTATGTGATTATGTTGCCATACACACTGCAGCAAGACGAGCACTAACTCCGTTCGGCGTACTCCAAACTGCATTCCTACTTTTTATTGCATATGAGGTGAATTAGTCCACATTATAATCGCAATGTAATTCTACTCTCAGCTGTGAAAATATGGAAATGTGAAATTTTGATGAAAGATTTTCCATCATCAACATACTGTTATAATCTTTAAACTGATATCAATTAACCAGAGCCTCAATTACATTCAGTTGTCAGCTGGCCTTTAGGCCCAAAGACTTGCACGTTGGACAAATGCGATCCTCCCTGGAATAACATTCGTCAGGGTATTCCCCGGACGTTATAACCGAGTATATAAAACACCGAAGTGAGACTTCGCATCATTGGAAACTGTTAATGTCATGACGGCTAAGTTGCACAGCAGCTGTAAGATTTAGGTACATGTATTCTATTTATTCCTGTAGCTGTATATATTAAATGCTTATATCTGCGTTGATTTGTCCAGGCAATATGCATTATGTTATTAGGCAACAATCCCACATGGCTGGTTGAGGAATCAGTAAAAGCACACGAAGAATAGGCTCGATCTGTCTTCTGTAAATTCTCAGGGTAGTAGTAATTATATTCCTGCTCTTCAAGCCCTATGGTCTTTCAGTGAAAGTCGGCTCGAAAAAAATTTATAATTGGCTGATCACTGTAGATGACATAAACTCTTCTTTGAAAATGTATGCATTGCCGGGACAGTAGCGGAGACTTTTGTTAACGTAGATGGGAACAAAAGGCGAATCCTTGCCTTTTTTAGGTAAAAGCCCCGAAGGTACATATTTTCAGTCTGATGGTGGAAAGGGCGGGCGACTTTTCAAGAGAACTAATAGGCCTCTCGTCGCTGGAATAGCTGATTAGTGCTAATTAAGTTATAAATGCTTACAATATAATGATTGAGATAGTTACTCGATCAATTTTTTACAACAGTAAGGATGATTGAACAATTGTTACCAGCTTTTACAAAAATTATAAGCTTCATTGTTCTTCAAGGCTCTAGTTTCTCCAATACAGGTCTAAAAAATGAAGCCGGAAAAAAGGTGTACACTTTACTACCTGATATAAACAGTACCATTTTACATGCTCAATTTCCGCTACAGATGTCTGTGTTAGAGGGGGCTGATTCATAATCAATGTCGTGAGTTTTATATCCACGCAGTATAAATTTCCAGTTTGGTATTCTTGGGTGTTTATATTCCAAGCACTCTATTATTTAAGCTCCAATATCAATACTAGTTATAAAATCTTCTGTGAAAATGTTTAATTTCCATACATTTCCTCTTCGCACTTGAACAATAAATTATCAGAAAATGCATGATGCTGAAATTTGTCAGTGAGCTTTTATATGCCATCCTCTCCGTCCGGACAGAAAATAATCATACTGATATGTTCAATGCTTGTTCTCTGATAAGTAAAAAAATAAAAGCACAATTCAATCAGCCTTGAATCGCAGCAGTTTATTCAGTTATGTTCCAATCATTTGGTACTAGAAGGTATTTGTGAATGTTTCACAATCAGACATAAACATACAAAGTCGGACTATATTAAGACAAATGGTTTCGCTAGCCCAATGTTTTGATATTCACATTCATTTTTGGAACAATAAATGAAGTGGCTGTATGTCTCCACAATTAATTAACATAATATTTTAAACAATTGCGTCCTAGGAGTTGTAGCCCACATGATGTAGGTTTTGTTCCTTTTCTTTCTTATCAAGCGTACATATGCTTTGACTGACTGAGATTACTAAGCAACGTCATGTACTACAATAATTCGAAAAGAAAAATCAAGTTCTGGAAAACATTCGATGAGATATCGACTCAGTCCTCGGAAATAACCAATGCAGTGGACTGTGTTAGCTCGTGTTTTCTGTACGGCAGTACAAATTGATTCAGAACCGGCAGATTACTTGCTATTTAATCGGATGTATATTAAATCTATGAGAAGAAGACATCAATGGCATGAAGACAGAAAACAATTACTTAAGACTTACATGGCTGGTCATTGTGACAAGACCTCGTTAAATACACGCATTACTTCGTGTAATTACTGAATGAAGTCACAATAATTACACACTCAAACACTGTTACTGAGTCTCCTGTAACCAGCAAACAAGAGACGAACAAGTATTTTCGATAACAAGGTGCGTTGCCCACCACGTCTGTGTGTGTGTGTGTCGTGTGTGTCGTGTCTGTCTGTCTGTCTGGTATTGTGTGTGTTGTCTTTTTTCGCAACAAACATTTACGGAAACAATTTTCAGTCGCAATGTACAACGACAAAAAAACACGTGACGAGGTTATACATTTTATGCTCAGAATCAGAAATGAGCTTCATGATTGCTTTCTATCAGAAAAGACGAATCTCATCTACGGCTACTCCGATCGGTAAATCCAACACCTAACAATCATTGGTTTTGTCTTGCGGGAAAGGATTAAGATATTTCTTTGTCTTGCGGCTCTCACCGGAAATCATGTTACTCTCTGCTCCATCGACCCCATTCCAAGTGCTTTATGTATTTTTTGATATATATTTTATTACCCTTAATTCCCAATCACTGATAGTAATCCCTAATGTAGTTTTACTACTGGTTTTAAGCATCAACTTTTGCAAATATAAACACATTTATGGACAGATATAGATGGATGGCGAGATTATATGTAAATTAGGGCATGAGAAATCTTCAAGAAATCTGATAAAAATGCTTAGAAAGTTTCAGACTATATAACTAATTCGTACCAGCCGTGAGACACATTATGGATAATTGAAATAAAAACACAATACGAGGCATGTGAGGAACCAGGGCCAGAGATTAGTTTTTTAATCTATTGTTTTTTGGCAGCTGTTGATTCAAACAAGATTTAAATCAGGCATTGCAAATCGACTGATTTATATTATAAATCATTTCATTGATTTAAATCACAGATTTAAATCCTGATCTATTAAATCGTGTTCTGAAATCACAACCCCCCCCCCGGCAAAAAATAAAAAATAAATCAAACAAACAACAACAACAAAACAACCCTGGCCCTGGTCCTCAACTTCTTGATGCTTTTATTTCAATGTATGATTTTTTTTTTCAACAACATGATTTATATCACCAATCCTGACCAGGGGCACTTATAAACTTGGAGAAAAATAAAAACGTCAAGTCAAGTCAACGGGCAAAGTCGCTTACCCAATAAGCGCCGTGCCCGCAAAATGTGCGGTAGGAGTAGTTATTGGGCTATTCGTGCATTTTAAAGTATACGTAATTATCAGTTATTATGCGATAAAAATCACCTTTTCGTCAACATTTTCACAATTTTGGCACATATGGATAAACGACGTCTGCGAGCGGACGTAGCGAGCGAGCGGTTTGGAAACTTTAAACTCATGGCAGAAAAACTTGTCTGTGGTGTATTCTTTCAAAGTAAACAGAAATAATTTGTATTGCAATATGAGCACAAACGTATTTAGGTAAATGTTTATTTATAACACCTTTATCTGATTTGAAAATTTAAATAATTGCGTTGTAAGGTTTTTTTCTTTCTGGGCGCAACTAACACTATAGCGCGCAGGCTATGCTGGTTTCCCTAATCTCTGTCACTATGCCATTTTTTTACTGTCGAAGACTGAAATAAATGTTCATTGAAACTAAATCTTGATTTAAATTTTAGGGGAGTGCATAATGGCGCCTGCGGAAAATAATTAACCAAAAATGCGCATTTTACAGTAGTGGTACGGACAGGGAGTATAATATTGCTTATGAAGATCAGGCCACCAAAGATATACACATATTCCGAAACATTTCAAAGATTAAAAGCCAATCAAAGCAATCAAAGATTTCAAAGACATATTATCCAGATTTGTAAGACGGCCTGCATCTCTGAATTTTACCTCACTACATCACTCGCGATAAGAGTGAATTACCTTTTTTTGATGTTTCGTGAAATTTAAAAAAAAAATGCAAAGTAAATGTGGCACGTCTGAATAATTCGATCGGGACTGGTGGTCAAATGTTCAGTTTTCATAATGATGTCCGTTTAGTGAATAAGTAGAAGCTATATAAACTTAAGAAAGAATTTGATTACCAATAACAAAGTTATGCTGATGAATATATTTAAAGTTATTTCAAAGGTAAACTATTCACAATTTCTTCCTCAGATCGTCCTGGTTGTGCTTTCTTTTTCTTCTCCCCCCCCCGTTCCTCTATTGTGTCATGTACTTACGTTACTGAATATAAATACCCTATCTTGCCAAAAGTAGTGCAACAAACACTATAGTGCATGTAGTTTAAGTTGAAGGGGTCTTTCTGTAATTATGTCCTAATGAAGTTACTATATTGGAAAATAAGAAATTATTTGAAATGAAGTCAATGAATGTTCTTTCTCATGTCTTCTCCGAGGCGGAGCGATTATCCAATGCAGGCACACCCAAGGCAGAGGGGCTAGAACACACAGTTTAACATCTTTTTTTGCTCTCTATAGGGGTGGGGTGTTTAACTCGCCCTAGCATCGTAATTCGGCTTAATATTTCCTGTGAAACGGTTTTGATGGTTGGGAACAACTTCCAATAAACAAAAAAAAAAATGTCACACCCAGACCATACCCAGCGAAGAATAAAACGCCTTCTATCTTCATAAGACAGTGGTAAGAAGGATACGGCTACTAACGAAAGATGGTGGCCTACGCTCCTCATGATCATAATTAAACAATGTAAAGAACTATCACATGGCAGTCAATTTTAGGATGTTTGCAATAGTAACCCACCTTTGGAACTGAGAAAGAATAAAAACTTATAACTTGAACACGTCTTGCCTAAAATATGGGGTGTATAAACCACTGTCTTATGAAGATAAGAGGGGCTTTCTTCTTTTGGTGGGTGTGGTCTTCAAGACCACGTCAGAGTAACATATTGGCATTTTTTGTTTGCGGGAAGTCGTCCAAAACCATCAAAACTGTTTCACGGGAAATATGAAACCAAATTACGATGCTAGGGTGAATTAAACACCCCACCCCTATATGAAGCCAAAAAAGATTAAATTTTGTGTCTAGCCCCTCTGCGGTGGTTGTTTCTGTATAAGCTCTCCGCCTTGGAGAAGAAAGAAGAAAGAATATTCATCGACTTAATTTAAATTATTTCTTATTTTCCAATAATAACTTCACTATGACATCCTTATAGAAAGACCTCTTCAACTAAAAATGCATGCGTTACAGCGTATGTTACAATACATTTGGCAAGGGAGGTTAGGCCACATTTTTTTCGATTGAAGAATATTCTCCTCGCATAGACTTCACATTCTACTTCTTCTTGCGTATGAGGCCATCTGCCACACTACATCTCGAAGTTGCCGCAACCAGATCATGGTGGCACAGCTCGGGTCGCTGAGGTCAATAGTATAGGGCCCCAGGTGAATTAAGCCTGGTGCATTGGACATGATGTGGTCCGACGTCTGCGGCTGAGGAGCACCACATAGGCATGCTAGTGAAGGTCGAAGGTCCCAGTGATACATGCTGCATGGCGTTGAAACGGCCGACTCCGCTACGCAAACGGTTCAGAATGACCCACTCTTTGCGTGGGAGATCGGCTCCTGGTGGGGTTTTAATGCCAGGGAGGATTTTTAAGCTGCGCAGGTTTTGCTGTCTCTTCCAGTCATATGTCCATTGCTCCAAAAGATTGAAGTCTGAGTCTAGGAGTGAGGCTGCTTGGCGGCTGAAAGGCCGACGAGATCGTAGCCGTTGGCGGCCAAGATTTTGAACTGTTAAAATGCGGGAATGCAGAAGGTGAGAGGTGTCTTGGAGTGACTTCTTGACGAGGGTTGACATGTGGTGTTGCCTGCGAAGAGCATGCAGGAGGAGCGATTCCTGAGAGGACAGGAAGATACTTCACTGGGATTGGTCGTTATTATTCCGCGCCTTACTTGAGGGGAGAATAATTTTAAAACAATTGACAGTGGTGATTCAGTACTTTATGCTAATGGAAACATCATTAATTTGTAGGCCTGTTTTTAAAAGCCAGCCACTGTACGCCACCCCCCCCTCCCCAACCACCACCAAATACATTTCCAACATATTATTATATTTCGTAAATATGAACAATTTCACATGAAAAAAATGGAGTAAAGTAAATCCGACATTATCACTTAAATTATCAATTACATTATCAATAAAAATTAAAGTAACGACTAAAAGTTGATATTATTCAAGGGTATATACATGTGCGTAATGTAACAAATATATACAAATAAATAAATATAAATTCTAATGGCATACGGCGTCCCAACAGATACGGTATCCGCCATTATGATGCCTTATAAGAGTACAAAGTCCTTAGATCACCTGATGGATCTTTGACATAAATGCAGGAGTCCTACAGGGTGACACACTTACACCATTCCGTTTTGTTATCACTCTTGACCACGTTCTAAGAACTTATCTTGATAAACACAACAAATTCGGTTTTACCCTATCAAAGAGACTCTCAAGCAGATACCCTGCAATAAGACTGAATGAAGTTATACAGACCATCTAGCTCTCACTGCAGATACCATACAAGCTGCATCTAGTAAAAAATGCTGCTAATGATGTTAGGATATATGTCAACGCCTAAAATACAGAACACATATCCAAACATTGCCGGGTGAAGGAATCAAAGCAGTAAGTTCATTCACGTTTCTTAGTAGTAAATTTATCTCTAGTGGACAATGCATGAAATTCACATTGGGAAAGCGTAGACAGTACTGAATAAAATGCAATGTATCTGGAAATCTGACCTATACCAGACAACCTAAAGCATTTTTTTCCGTGCTGCAGTTGAATCTGTCTTGATGTACGGTGCCACAGCTTGGACACTAACAGATACACTTCCGTCTAAACTCGATGGTACTTATACTCGACTTTTGAGAACATTTTTAAATATTTCATGGAGACAGCACCCCACAAAACAACAGCTATAATAGTCCCATCCCTGAGATCTCATCGATGCTACAGGATCGCTGAATGCGTTATGCTGAACAGTGCTGGCGATCAAAATAAGAGCTTGCATGCAACCTCCTGCTATATGGACTCAAAGTATATGGCCGCAAGGACGACCTGCCATTACCTACGTTGACCCTGACTTTGTAAAGATACTGGATGTTAACCCGAAGATTTGCCAACTCTGATGCAGGACCGAGATGAATGGCGCGATAAGCTACGTGCCCGAGTTCGCTCGACCAGATGATGATGTATTTAACCAAAAACTAAACAACTGGCACGTGATTGAAAAAGAAAATCATTTTGTACCCAAAATGTATTTTGTCGCTATACTTCTGGAGCCAGCAATCTTGTGAGGCATGATAGATTTTAGTTCCTAAATTGACGAATTTTATAAGCACGTATACCTTTTGAACAAAGGTTGTTCTGAACATCTTGAGAGCTTGACCAAGGCTTGCCTGACATAGCAACAACTTCATGCAAGTCCGGAAGTGTTGAAATGTATTCATTATAAACAGGTTTATGAAATGAATGTTCGATAAACTTGAGTACATAATCAAAATGGTTTATTGAAAAAGGAAAGAGAAAGAAAGGAGTGAGTAAAATGAAACTAACTGTAAAGAGATTGAGGAAAATTTGACTTTCTGACTCAGAAACATCCAACACGAACAATACTTTTTTATCTGCAAAAATAAACTTTGCGTCTGTTTTCAGTTGTTACGATGTTTTCTTGTCAAAAATTAAGTGGACTGGGCAATCGTGGTAAAACACGGATAATTAACTTCAAATGTGTTTGTCTTTCTTTAATTCAATTCAGGCTTTGCGCGGAATGATGTCTGCCATATACCCTCGTGCAACGATGTCTTTTATCCTGTCAAGGAATAATTACAGGTGAATGTATTCTACGATGCAGCAGTCATCATAATTGTCTTCCAAATGTGTAATAATTTTTACTGAACGGCGTACTGCCCTTGTTTATACAGAAACTTCAAAATTGTGCTTATGGCAAAACACTTGAATAAATTCTCTCATCGAAAGCTTCATCTACACCTTTCACGGAATACATTATTAGAAAATAAAGACATTCTGAGGTGTGCTTTGGTATCATCAATTTACTTACTTGCTACAATACGCGGTGAATGGACATCGTTTTTTCATAAAGTTGACAAAACGCAGAATCTGCCAAGGCATAGGTGAGTAAAAAATACAAAAGAAGCTTTTCCTTTTAAACGATCATTTGTAATCAGGGGCGTTGCTAGACCTTTTTTTTCAATGGGGGTGTCCCATGCAGGGAGTGACCCTGACAGAATCTTTTGTGTACCGATGGGCGACAAGTCGACACGCAAAACAAACTTTAATAAATGATAAATAAGTAAAGAAATATATGAATAGGCCTAAATAAATAAATAAATAAATAAATAAATAAATAAATAAATAAATAAATAAATAAATACGTGAAAGGTCCCTCGTTATTTGATTTTACCGGACAGAATCCTTTGTGTACAGACGGGCGACAAATAAAAAGTCTTGTTAGTTCATTGTACCCGACAAAATACCTCGTGACCGACAGACGACAAGCGGACAAGCCCCCCCCCCCCCTTAAAAAGAGAAAAGGTCCTCCGTTATTTTACTAGACAAAATCACAAATGACCCGACAAATTTCCCACCAATGGGCAGTGGCGTATCTAGGGATTATTGCGCCCGGGGCAAGCAATGAAATTGCGCCCTCCTCCCACCTTCTCTCAGCTTGAGGGAGCAGAGGGACCGACCGGAAGATTGTCTTTGCCATTGTAACCATCAAAAACGGAATTTTTTGTGCATTTGAAAATTAGCAAGGAACACTGGAAGCGAGCGATATATTATTGTTTTTTTTTTTTTTTTTATTTCCAGATTGATGAATGATATTCACTACTAGTACTTCCTTAAATGGGGCGCAAACTTAGCAAACATTTTCGGGAAATTTAGCAAGGCAACCAAAATTCAAGATTTTGTTTTAATGTCTTGAACCTTGGCAAAATGTTATTCTATACATTTTATCGTGTACCAGAAGAGGTTGATAAACTTATAGTATCAAGCAAGGCAATTATATAATTACTATTATATTGAGTATTGTGAAAGTTTCCTTTGAAAAAAACTATTTTTCGCAATTGCGTAGATATTGAAAGAAAATATGCGAGGGAGCAGACCGACCGAGCTCTAGAAATTTTTTTCATATTTTTAAGCCGATGAAAGCACTTTTTCTATTGCATTTTACCTTATGGACTGGGAAGAAAGGGGCGCATAATCCCTAAGGATCACCTTTTTCTTCCTTTTCTCCCCTTTCTTTTTCTCTCTTTTGCGTTTTTGCGCCCCCTTTAAAATGGCGCCCGGGGCACGTGCCCCCTCTGCCCCCTTTAGATACGCCACCGCCAATGGAGGTGTTTACCCCTCCCTCTAGCGACGCCCCTGTTTGTAACAGAACTCTCTCCCATTGCTAATTGTTCATGGTCATTTTATGTATGTGAAAATAAATTCTTAATCATCTTCATGACGTAAAATGTGTATATGATTTCAATTTTTCAACTTCATTTTTTCCCACCCGATAAAATTTCATTGATTTCAATTTCCAATTTCCAATTTAATATCTTGTCTCACCAAACAATACAATGTTGATAAGAAGTAAATAGCACATGCGCGTTTAATGTTAATTAATAAATGGTGAACGGTATTTGTGATTTCAATTATCAACTTCATTTCTTAATTGTGTATCATCTTCAATAGAATCCGTTGACGTGATTTCAATTTTCAACTTCGTGTTCTTTCCCTCATCGATTAACATATTCATGCAAACAACAGCACTGGAAATGTTCATTTATTTTACTTTCCACATCAATTTCTTGTCTCACCGAACAATTAATTTTTGATAAACATACAGTAGATACACGTTGAATATCTGTGAACAAGATATAAAATTTCAACTTTCAACTTCAATTTTTATCTCACCGACCGATAGCAATTTAATGAAGCAAATAACACATAAAAACACCCTTATAATTATCATATTGCATTAGAAATGTACAGTTTACGTGGTTTCAATTTTCATCTTTTTATGTTTATCTCGCTGAGTAAAATTTGATACAAAAACTAAACAGCATGTGCGTGTTTAAGAAGATACATATCTACGACAGTAATGCACGGTAGATGTAATTTCATTTTCCAACTTCAATTTTTTGTCTCGCCGATCAATGAAATACTGATACAATAAGCAGTATATATGTGATTAAAATTTTCAATAAAATAATTAGGCCTAATAAAGTAATAAATAGTACATTCATGTTAAAGATTCATAATTACATGTATTATCATTTTCTATAGAAATGATGTACTGTATACGTGATTTCAATTTTCAACTTCACTTGTTCTAATCTGATCTTATCGAACAATAACATATTGCTAAACTAAACATTATATTCGCATTCAAGATCGATAATTGTATATCTCATGTTCTATCGTAATAATGCACGAGATTTCAATTTGTTTTTTATTTGTCTCGCCGAACGAGAATATCTTGATAAAATTAAACCACACATGTCCGTTAAAGATCATAAATATACATTTGATGATCTTCAGTAGATCTTAAATTTCAACTTCATTTTCTATTGCCTCGCCGAACAGTGTAGCACACATGCTTTAGAGATCCATAATTTTCTACAGAACTAGTGCACTACGTAAATGTAATTTTAATTTCTAACTTAATTTTTGAGGGTTTTGCTGAATGGTAATTTTTTGATAAATACTGTAGCGTAAGCACTACATTTACGTTAAAGGTAATTTTAAGTTACTATAATGTTTATTTCAGGCCTCGCTGCAGAGTACATTTAAGATAAAAATCATTTCTCCATTTCGAATGAAAAATGTATACATAGCTTTTAAATGTCAACTTCATTTTGACTTGCACCCGCGAATAATACGAAAGTTATCAGTCCCTTTAATCTTCGCCAAATGTCGTATCTCGTTTGGGTAATTTGAAATACAAGTTTAATTACGTTTACTTTACACTTAGCCAACCTCCCCCCCCCCCCCCCCTAATGTCTGTAACATGCCGTGACCAAAAAAAAACGACTGTTCAGGGGGTGTTTTTTTCTCAGTTTAGACGCGGGCCCGCGCGTGCACGCGTTAAGGGTATCAAAAACACCGATTTTCAACAAAAAGGGTGGTTTTGACACACTGGTCAAACGTATTTAGGGTATGTGCTTTCCCCAAGCCTTTTTTTTTTTGGCGGGGGGGGGGTTGAAATTCTAGTCAAACGTATTTAAGGGGTTTTTTTCATGAAGATAGTTTGGCCTATTTAAGCTTATTCTTAGCAAGTAGACAAAACTTATTTAGAGGTCATATTCTGGCGATAACTTGTTTAGGGCCAAAATGTGTAAATGAAGCACGCGGAAAACTTGTTTAGGGGATTATTTTGCACAGAGAGAAAAACTTGTTTAGGGGATGTCTGGAAATAATTTGGTCACGCATGTGTACAGCATTATGTTTGACTGCCCCCCCCCCTCCCACGGGGCCAACTCACCGAACTAGAACGTACAGTTCGGTGAGCCAACTCAACTGATTCCGCACGAGAATAGAGCTAGGCATGAAAAGTGGCATTACCGCTAGATGGCGCAACTGATAAACTCCCGAACAGGGCGCTTTATAAGGGATCTGCTTCCGAAAGGAGATTTTCGCATAACAAGGGAAGTTATTCATCTAAATACCATTTTAACAGGTGTTTTTAGGCACCATTAAGGGTGCTTGATAGCACTCTTTCCAAGAAATAAGTGCTATTTTTCACCCTTTTACGTCAGAATGGTGCTCAAGACCACCAACACAGGTGCCACTATTGTGACAAGGCTGGGCGCCATTTTGGAATCCTTTTCTTTCTTAGAGTGTACATGGTCATGTATATCTGTTCTGCATTAAGGTATATTTCGTTGAAAATTAGACATACGTAAACCTGAACCTCAACGTTCGTTCGTTTATTTCGATTCCAGCAAATTTAAAAAAAAAAGTGATAAAAGTGCAAAAGAAATGAAATACAGAAAATGCAGAAAATACACTGTATAGCACTAATCGGGCATAATCGGGAATAAAATAAAAAAAGCCTATTTGAGGATTTGCAGAAGTTCCCTGAAATTAAACTGAATTCAATTAAAAGAAAAAACCCCGACTTATTAACGTCCTACATAATCACGACAGATTAAAACGACAACAAACTTCTATGAGACAGATGTATCAGATGGGTTGTAAAGTGTGAAAATTACACCCAATTCGTATTTTGAAAATAGATTATGATAGATTCTTGAATAGACGGAGAACAATTGGAAGAGAATTCCAGACCAGAGTTAAGTAGTTTCCTGCTGTCTTGTTGAAGAAAATGGTCAACTTCTATACATAAAAATGGGTCAGAATTTCGGGTATGATTGACATGAATTTTGTTATTTAAAAAATCGTTGAAATTTTATTTAGAAGCACCGAGAATAATGCAAGACAATTAAAGCAGTGTGGCTAGGTGAAGTATTCACATTACAAAATAAAGAGGCTGAGTGGGTACAGTATTACTTACTCTACATAAACGTATAGCTTACCTGGGCCGAAGGCTCAAGTCGGCTATTGCGATCGTTTTCCGCCAGTCGTGTGTAAACTTTGAATTTTTTTTCTTCTTTAAAACGCATGACTGGATTTACAGTGCAGGCGACCGAAAGTATCGTCACGTTCCAAACGCGCTCGCAGAAACGCGTCCCTTGAAACAATGTTCAAACGCGATGAAACGCAATTCCAGCGTAGCAAATGCGTGCCTTGCGTTTATTGAAACGAAATTCGTTTCTGGAATCGCGTTTGCACGCATTCGGAACGTGACGATACTTTCGGTCGCCGCTGTAGACCAAATTTTGCAGGAATAATCTTTACAGAGCATCAGATTTTCGAAGGGTTCCCCTGGCCTCTGGGGGCCGAGGGGCAGAGCCCCATGGTCCAAAACCTGGTAAATCTCAAACATCTTCTGTAGATCCAGAAGTAATTTAGCTGATCCTCTCCTGTGAATAATACACGTTGTTGACAGTTGTTTATAGGGTGGTCCCATTGGGCCCGATAACGGGCTCCAAAGGCTACAACTGTGTACAACTGCATTTATATACAATTGATGACATACAGAGAAGTTGCGTGAGCTCAGGTGAAGGTCGTGCCCCGTTCTTTTTGTGGTAATCTTAACAGAGTGAATGTTTTGTCTGTACTTGAATTACCCAAAACAACAATACGATATGAAAGACATGGCAAGATTAAAGCATTATACAATGTATAGAAAGAACTTAACATGGAACTCAAAATGTTAATGTACCCATAATGCATATACATTATGAAATTTTGCTTTGAAGGTAGCGGTATCCTAATTAATATATGCATAACCTGTTTACTACGCGAAGCAGCGGTCCAGCTGAAGTGCCACTAAAACTCTGATTTGATGCTTGATTATGCCATTTATATGTCTTGTTGTGCCTTCTTGGTGTCAGTTTAATTAAATACAATGTCTGCAGATTTAGTAAGTGAGATTTGAGGTATTTTTGGCAGTTTTTAGCATTTGGAGGATGAATTTTGATGACCTCATTTGCATAGGGCTTTCATGGCTGTGTGCTTTGGTGGGGCAAAGGTTATCAGGACTGTTCTACTTCAAAGGAGGGTAGCGAAAAAGTTTATTGGCAAACATGGTGTAAATTGAAAATAAGATGAAATGATTTGTAATGGTACACAACATATTACAAAAACAAGGTCTGGCGTAATCTCAAATTTGTCGAAAAACTGGGCCGAAGTCGATAAAAATAACACATATCTCTATGGGCCAATAATTAGGATACCGCTACCTTAATACTATTAACATTAAGTTATTATTTATAGAGGGAGTTACTTTATTGTGTGCATTTATTTGTAAAATAGTTCCGGCGAAATCCAAACTGAAATAATAAAGAATGTACTGTATGGAAAAGAAATAGTGCGGACGATTGTAGACATATTTTTTCAAATGATTTTGATATTTACGTCAAAAGAAACATTGGTCTGTGAGTTTGAAATGAAAGCTTATAAACTAATCTTAGCAATTTAAGTTTGCTTGGAATTATAAGCGGATAAGGACATATGTAATACATGCACCAATCGTTTGACAATAATATAACCGATTTTTTCAGAAGTACACAGGTGATATGATCAAATCCAGTTAGTACTTTCTAATCTAA
>JZLH01S0157266.1:85482-101391 GCA_001188425.1 Eucidaris tribuloides
AGTGGTGACAGACCGTACGTAGTCACACAAACAATATTATTATATAGTAGTAGTAGTAGTAGTAGTAGTAGTAGTAGTAGTAGTAGTAGTAGTAGTAGTAGTAGTATAGTGCTGGTATTAGCAGCAGTAGTAGTATGGTGCCAATAGGCCGTATAGTGTCACACAAACTGCACGTGTGAAGTTCATTTTCACATTGTTGTACCGGTATGATTACACATTTTGACCCGGTTATATTAGTGAACAATGTATCATTGCATCAGGAGAGTTACGTCACATCGTGTGATCAGGTGATGTGAATCTTGTTCAAGTACGAGATACATCATGTAGCCATGTTGACAGCCGAAAATTTCTTTTCTTCAAGAAAATGAATTAAATTTCACTCTTTGTTTTTGTACAGTATGTATTTTACAAACCGGTTTGGAAAAGTACTTCCGGCAATGTTAATTAAGTCTCAATTTACATAAATTTGGCTGGGCAATTTAGAAATATGGATTCGGTTAGTGCAGTTTGCTATTACCCGCACTGATAAAATTGCACTTCTTGCTTTGTCTGCGTTGACATAATTCTGTAGATTGTTTGGTAAGTGTTCGTTTCATATTACAAAGTCAGGATACGATGTAGTTGCGATTGTTACAATACTTATGTAATCCCAAAGGAAACTCTAAAATCAAATCAGATAATCTTAGTTTCCATATGTCATTAGCCTTTGAACATGATATACATGTATACTTAGTTATGATTTCGTACATGGAGGGGGATATTATGTATTAACAACGCATACTCTGCCAAAATTTGAACTTTAAACTACAACGAAATGTTGCTAGCTTTTAAATGTATTTATTCATTTTTTTCTGCGAAATTTGATACTTTGTTTAAAAATGTGATTTAAATATGACGTCGTGGAAGGTATGTCGCTTGCAAACAACACTACAATAACTCACATACTCGATGACAACTAGCTATTCAGTACCAGTAAAGTGGCGATGTTTACATTATGACGCCAACGAAGTTTATTGACGTCATCAGGACGACGTGCCTAGTGCTCATGTTATCACGTGATGTTCATGCACAATGGCGACATCGCCAAGTTGCGCGTCGACGATGTTTCAGCAAGTTTGTAAATTTAGCAAGTTTGTAATAACTAATTCTATGTATCTAACTTCAAATATAAGCCAGTTGAACCAACTAATACAATATTACAATCCTATAACTTTGTCCAGTTTGCTCACACAATAACGTAATTTTACTGGAATAACGCGATTAACAGAAATAACGGAGTAATTATTGTGAATATACACTGTTTACATAATTTTCTCGTGAAAGTTGCCAAATTTATATTTGTGCTATCAATAATAATCAATTACTGATATAAAACAGTAATCGCGACGAAGTTTTCGACTCTGCAATGCAGTAATGTTTTACATTATAAAGTCCTACCCTTGTACATTCCATTGTATACATTTGTTTCATGTAGGCCCTACATAAAACATGCACATAATTAAAAGTGTAAACGTTTCATGTACATGTAGCCTTTTGGGATTATTCCCAACCCGAGAGCTGGGACAGTAAGTAACCACCTACTAAATAACTTATAAATGGTGAGTTGGTGTGTTCCGTGATTATACACGTAGGCCCCTATTATTGGTAACTATTTCAATTCAGCAGAAACAATGAATGCAATGGAAGAACACATATAGACGCATATACATTACACACAACCCTTATACACACAAAAAACATCGTCTTTAAATTTGTGCTTCATTCCATTTTGGTGCACGGAAACACGCGCAGGAATAGCCCATATAAACCTGTAAAGTGGAACTTATATGCAATGGGGTCAATAAATGTGAACAAAAATTAATCACTTTTTAAAAGAAAGCTCTATTAATATGACAGTATCATCATGGACTTCTGAAATACACAATATTTGATTATGAACGATGTAAATGATTATATTCATACTTGACCGTGAAACGAGTTTGCGTCTGTATACAATAAAACTGCTCTGCAATACATTAAATATTAAAGTATACTTACACGGATAACGCAGAACGCATAACTCGGTTCTCTTGAATGAAAAACCTGTATGTATGTTCATTGTACTTAGTGATAATCGCAAGTACTAGAACCCCCTAGAACCTACCGTAGCCTATGGATCCGGTTTGATGACTATAGTTGTTCTACTTCCGCTACATAGCTTATCTGATTGACGTCATTTCACGTCAATTGATTTTCAAGGCTGAATTTCCTGTTTCAGTGCATGGTTCACAAGTTCATAATAGTGTGTAACCATAGTCCCCGTATAAATGAAAACATACATACACGAACTTACATTATATAATTATGTAGGTTTCTTCAAAAAATCATTCCCGGGAAAGGATAAATCTGGAATATTAATCAAAATTATCTGCAATATCGCTATAAGTTGGTAAGTTAGTTTCATTTTTAAGTTTTGTTGATGTTATAGTATACCGTCTCATGTAATACATGTATTAATGATTTTTCAAATGTCAAATTATAGGGAGTGGCCTATGGATGACGTCGCAAATGTGAATATCAATTTTGGTGCTCAAAACAGACGTTATATTATAAAGAGACGGAATGGGAATTTGGGACAGATTGTTAGACATCCAAATGTATAAGGATGATTTGTTTTCTTTGAAAATAATCTGCACAAGACAGTGATATCATTGAGGTATCCATCACTTTCGTAGATATCAAATTAATATTTTTATTTTATGAAACACATTTTATTGCAAATATATACTGTCGTGCTTACCCTACGTGCTGCCAATTACTAAATTCATATCAAAGTCCATTAATCTTCAATAAACCGATCGCTCCTAAACATGAAGAATCTTCATCATGTTTAGGAGCGATCGGTTTTATATAACGAAGTTCGGACACATATAGACGGTGGTGGTGTTATACCCCCATGTATCAGTCATCAAATTCACATTATGTCAAGTTCTATTCTCTTGATTTCCCAGGTATAAACTAAAGTTTGTCGGCGATTGGTTCTAACCATGCAGGGGTGTCGATCTATTTTGAGGTGGGGGGGGGGGGCAAAACGAAAAATCGGACGATTTTTCTGCGCGCAAAATTGATATATATTTTGCGTGCAAAGCGCGTCGAAAAATTGAAAAATTGAGTATGTTAAGCTTTATGAATTGTAGTGCCTTGCATTGATTTTTACACATATTCTAGCTTGCATTATGTTTTATGAATACTTCAGGTTGTCAAAGTTATTGGGGGAAAACGATATGTCCCCCCCCCCAAAAAAAAAAATCATTGGGGGGCAACTGCCCTCCCTCGCCCCCTGCAGGATCAACGCCCTTGGTTCTAACACACCCAACTTAAATATCAAGTTTTCATGTTAACATATTGAAGAAGTGGTGACCGTGGAAATATTGGGGTTCTTTTTGGAATCCTTTGCAAGTTCGTTATCGGTTTCACCGTCAGTGACAAAATGTTTTTATCTTAAAACCGTGAAATATTGCATGGGTTTCAATCATGGTGTATTTTGGAGTCTCTTAAATGTTTGGCGCAGTGTTTGGGTTTTTTTCTTCATATTTTGTATTGAGATCAACTAAATAAATCAATCAATCAAACGAACACTTTTAAAATTCCTTTTTTTGGCACTCGGAAGCCGTGAACAAAATTGGAATATTTCGAAGCCATAATTCTAATGTTTTCCAGACAAACAGAATAAATGAGTGGAATAGATATAAGTGTTTTGAATAAAGTTTGCAAAAACTGAATTAACTGATTAAAGTATACAAACCGGGAGGACAGGAACAAAATACGAAGTAGATCTAGATAAGCTATAGCTTTAGGTGTATTAAATGTAATCAACATAATCGAATGGGTTAGCTACTCGGGAAGAACAGTTTTTATCATTTATGTTTTTTCTCAGTATCTGACAATATTATACGCAGAAAAGCATAAATCCAACAAGAGAGCCATAACAATTCTCGAATTACTAGTTTCGCCTGGTTTCTCAAACTGCACTCTTGAATTTCATTTGACCTTTAGGGGTGATTGCTAATATTACTGGAAAATGCATAAAAGTTAAAGACTGGTTTCATGATCCGCGTTTCGTTACAATACAAAAATTAAACTCTTCCGTACAGGATTTATTGGAAGTAAATGTTCAGGAGAAAATTTACACAACAATGTATATTCAGTGAATCCAGAACTTTTTTTAAAAAATCAAATATGGAATGTTTGAGCAAATTTGGTAAAGTCATTCAAGGGAGTTGTTTGTTTCTTTATAAAATGATCCACATTATTGATAGAAAAATTATCCTCTAAATAGCTTTTAAGCGTTGACGAACTGTGACCATTTTTTTTATACAGGCAGGGTTCGCTAGCTCTCACGCGATACATGACTGTATACAGTATGAGACATACATGTAAGCGGTAATTTAAAAATCGCGGAAAAAATCGAAAATCTCCGTGACACAATGACTTGCAATGTCATTCGTATACGTATATGCGTCAGCAATATTTATCGAATGTACCAGATTTTCTAACAGTTGCGTCATTGTCAAAGTTGTTTTTAAGTACAGTATATAAGATACTGTAGAACATCAATTCACAAATCATAAATCTCAAATCACACACAAAATTGTTGGTTGTTAATTTGACGTTATAATTTGCCGAAGGTACGAATAGACACCAGTAAGTACATAATGATCTAAAGAACACATGTAACATGGCCGTGGTATGCAGTACAGTATAGCCTACATGTATTATGGCGGAAGTGGTTTCGTCTGCGGTAAACCACTACGTTGACCCTTACACCACAAGTGTCAATAGAGAACCCAACTATGCGAGTGTATACATAGATATCCATATTTTGAAATAAAACGAAGTTCGTGAGGAGAATTTAGGGTGAGGGTGCGCGCATGAATGTTACAAAACATCGCCAAGTTTTGCTACCTGTATGTAAACGCAGCTTGCATGGAATGGGCTGACCGATTTTGATTCTGATTGCTCGGACTGATAGGCCTAAAGCTTGGTGAGGGGTTATAAACTTCCCGGTAAACTTCTACACATAATATTTGTGTTATTCAATAATTATGCTGATTTATGCAAATGCTATATTTCTTTATTTATCGGTGAATCTTGATTTTTTTTCTCTGATAGAGTTTGGTGCATGGGCTTCAAAACTTCCAAACGGAATTAATAAATGCATTAATTTTGCTAATGTTATTTCTGGAATTTTTGTTCAAAATCAACGAAAAGTGCTACCTCTCCTTTATCTATCAAGGGATCAAAATTTTGATACGGCTTGGTGGGGGCTTCAAAACAAAACTTCTATTCAAAATAAATTTTACTTCTCCTTTATTCCTCCAAAAAAAATTTCTGTTCATTTTATCTGAAAGGGCTAGGTGCACTGGGGGCTTCCACATTTCTATGCAGAATTCTGAATTTCATTAATTGTGGAAGTTTTGCTTTTATTTGTTTTATTTCCAAAAAGGGCCGTATCATTATTTTTCTACCAATTTTGATTTTGTATTTTAATGAAGTTAAACGTACGCGCAGAATTCTATATTGACTCATAAATTATGCAAATTTATTCAAAATTATTTGTTTTCAAATGCTCATTCTGCTTCATTTCATTACATGAAAATATTTCATTGCAGTATTTGTAAAAATATTAGCTATACATTTCAAACCAAAGTACTTGGGGGAGGGCAAGTCAGATGTTATATTTCATACAAATTGTATCATGCAAAAGCTATAAAGTTGAAATGGAAACTTCTATAAAATTTGACATAAATTGTGTGTTTTATACTAAACCTTTTATAAATAAGCGGTATTTCAGAGACTACTTGCAGCAGGGACGTACAGTGTATAAGCACTGCGTAATTTTATGATTCTCTTGTTATACTTATATTATTATTATTAGTAGTAGTAGTAGTAGTAGTAGTAGTAGTAGTAGTAGTAGTAGTAGTAGTAGTAGTAGTAGAAGAAGAAGAATCAGCAGCAGCAGTAAATGGCGTAATGATAAAAGTAAAATATTTAATTATTAAAAAAATATACTACTACTACTTCAACTACTACTAATAGAAGTAGTAGTAGCAGTAGTAGTAGCAGTAGTAGTGGTAGAAGTAGTAGTATAGTCACATGGGCTGATCTTTGTCGTTCATTCATACATCAATATTATTGGTGGTGGATTCAAGTTCTCCCCGAACAGTCCTCTTTGGCGGTAAAATTACAGAAAGAAAACACATTACGGCTACGGGAACAACTCCTCTTTACCTGTGATTCTCCCTTCACCTTTCTCCTTTCACATTTCTCCCTGTTCAATTCCCCCCCCCCCCCCCGTTGTATTTGACAAACCACTTTTTGGACTGACATGTAGCTTGCCGACAAGTTTCTGCACCCCTTATAGATTCACCGCTGTTAAAGGCAGTGCTTTGGTATGTGGTTAAAAATGAAATTTCCCCTTGAATGAAATTTCACATTCTGAAACTTTTGCAATTTTTTGTTTTTTTTTGGGGGGGGGGTGGTGAGCAATTAATACAAACTTATATGTAATGTACATAGTGACATATTTGCAAGCTCTTCTTTATGTGAAATATCATATTATATTAAAAAAGGGGGGGGGGTAAATTGATGACTATGCCCGATCGCCATTCGCGGAATCCTAGTGGGCACATTGTTACGCAACTCCTCTGCACATGCATCCTTTGTCCAATAACACATGTGGGTTTGATATAAATGTTAATATAAGACAGAGTGGAAAAATGTATTAAGAATGAGTTATGTATTATTATGTTTAAATCTTAGTCATCATTACAATGATTACCGTTGAAATTCGTTACAAGCCATGACATTATACCGACAAGTCTCACAAGCTGTAGACGTCCAGAAGCTGCCTGTCCGGAAGACGTCTCGTAATGGTATAAAGTAGATGATACTGGATTAAAAAAAACAAAGGTAAGATCAAATATTATACTGATATTGGTAAAATGTATCCGTGTATCTCTTTGTCGCATTGGAACATTTCCTTGAATTGAAAATATTTTTTTTTTTTTGCAAGAGCATAGGGAATATACAAAATAATTTTGACACATTCTCGTACATGTATTATCAACAGGCATCATACATGTGCAACGTAACATATGTTCAGTATTTGACATCGATTTGTACAATTACAGTAATAAACATTGGAATATTCAATATGAATATTGATGTATACATGGATATATAGTTGGTACGGAAATAATTCTATTTTACTGAAAATCCGAGTCTGGACATTATTGACAGTGTAGAAACATTGGCAACCGGCATCACCGTGAAAACATAATACACAAGTTTGCCTTTTCGCCACTTGCCAGTAAAGTATTTGACATCGATTGGTACAATTACTTTAATAAACATTGGAATATTCAATATGAATATTTGTGTACATGAAGCTAGTTGGTCCGGAAATAATTTTGTTTTACTGAAAATCCGAGTCTGGTTATTATTGACAGTATGAAAACATTGGCAACCCGCATCACCTGAAAACATTTTTGCTGACTATCAGAAAAGTACGGTGATGCCGTTTTTCCGCTTTGTTGTGTGTGTATAAACAGCTCCATGGCAGATTTTTTTTCAGGCAAATCAGTGATGTGTACTAGGAAGATTTCAGGTTGCTGCAGTTACGACCATGGACTTTGAACACCTTCCGTCAGTGCTATTTTTAAAATACAGTATGACGTAGTGTATAGTCTATCTATATACCGTTGGGTGCAATGTGTCGTACTGTAAATACGTTTCATACCAAAACAAGATTGGCAGATACCGTCAGTGCACGACAACACTCGGGGCACAGGGTTATGAAATTCACGACTATATATTATTCAAAGTTTTATCTATCTATATTGGTACTGGTTATGGTATTTTTTTATTTCTGTCAAATAAACTACGAGACAAGAATTCAATCATACAAAAATACGTGGGTAGATAGGCTCACTCAGCAAGAAACCAACGATAATTTCAGTTCAAAAAGATCAAGTGATGCTAAACTGAGCACATACGAGTGAAAGTACAGTATACATTGCGGAAGAACACAAAAAAATCGTTATAAGCTCAGTGATATGATTAGGAGAAATAACAAATGCCTTTAGAACCAAACTGGTTGAAAGATAAACCAAATGTACACCAACTGGAGTGGATCTCCAGCTGGAAGGATTTGTCTTGAGTTTGTTAACAGGCGAGCAGTTTAATTTTATCGGGGCATGATAGAATCTCCATAGAAGGCTAAACTACACATTTGTCTGTTACAAAGCATACTAATGGACATTATTTTAAAATGAGTCAACTTTTGACTAATTAATTTTCACAGTAGAATCCCTGCACAGTTTACTTAATTCTAGAATAGTTCTTACCCCAAGTTGAGGACAACCTCCAATCATGTCATTTACCTCTAATGACAAGTTTGCAAGCTACAACGAAATTTGAGTCTTTGAAACTTACGATCATCTCTTTCCAAACTGACACTTTTAGTTATGTGACTTCGAATTGTTGTATACTGTTCTCCATGAAATCCACTGGTGCATGACATTACCTCCCTACTCAAAAGTATTGCAACATACACTATAACGCATGCATTTTGAGTTGAAGGGGTCTTTCTATAATGATGTCCTAAGAAAGTTTATTATTGGAACTTAAGAAATAAATGAACAATTGTTTTTCTTTCTTTCTTCATGGCGGAGAGATTATCAAATGCAGGCGCACCCATGGCAGAGGGGTTGAAACACAAAATTTGACATTTTTTTCGCCTCCCTATAGGGGTGGGGTGTTAATTCACATTAGCATCGTAATTCGGTTTCATATTTCCCGTAAAATGGTTTGCAATGGCTTGGAAGACTCTCCAACAAATATAAGAACAAAAAAATGAATTGCTGTTCCACTTGGACACGGTCTCAGAAAGAAGACCACCCACGCCGCAAAGACGAAGAGCGCCTCCTACTCTTCATAAGACTCAGTGATAACGAGATGCACCGCTACAATAAAAAGATGATGACCTCCTCTCCACATCTTTATATGCAAATGTACTAAAAAGTCGCTATTACAGCAAATTTTAGGATGTTTCAAATACTAACCGCCTTTAGATTGAGAAAGAAGAATCTATATTTACAATTGAGGGTCTTTTTTTCTGAAATTGGGGCGTATTCTCCTTATCAACGTATCTTTTATGAGATTAGTGAGGCGCTTTCGTCTTTGCGCGTGTGTCTCTTTCTGAGACCGTGTCAAAGGTAACACAATACATTTTTGTTTGTGGAAGTCTTTTCAGAGCCATTCAAACCATTTTACGGGCAAATATGAAACCGAATTACGTATGCTAGTCGTGAATTAACATCCCCACCCTTATAGAGGAAGAAAAATATGTCCACAATTTTTGTGTTCCAGCCCCTCTGCGCATGGGTGCGCCTGCATTTGATAATGCTGTCCGGCCATTGGAGAAAGAAAGAAAAACAATTGTCATTGATTTCTTTTCAAAGAATTTGTTATTTTCCGATTAATAAACTTCTCTTAGGAGCATCATTTATTAGAAAGACCCCTTCAGCTCAAAATGCATGCGTTGATTAGCTGTATGATTGCAATACTTTCTGAGTAGGGAGGAGTATAATGCTCATTTACGTCATCAATGGTCATAATGTACTTTTCTGAAAATGTCATTTATTTGAACAGAAATTTCTTTGCAAATAATTCTTGTTCCACTCCCCCGGTATCTAAGTCACACGACGTAAGGCAGCTTTTGTATGACGTCACAAAATAAAACTCCTCCCCAAATTGTTTGCATATTTTAATTCATGATCGGTCACCTATAGCCACTTTATAATCTGCAGTAAAGAGTAATGTCCCGGTATAATTATTTCCATATTCAACAAGATGTCTTTGTGACTAAACGTCACAATGGAGGCATACCGCATGTCAATACACAAAAAAAACGTGACGTAGCAAGTTGACAACCACTGTAAACATACGCTATGACCAAAACAAAATACAACTTGTATAAAAAAGTTCTATACCGAATAAAGTATCATGGTACTGTTACAACTGTGGGACAGTTTTACCAAGTATTCCCTAAGACAGCTGTTTTCAAATTAAGTGAGTCAAATTATTTTTGTTTTAGAATTATAATTTATAAACATGCCTACTTTTCAGAATTGGGCTACTTTACATTTTTCAAATACAGTTGCGATTAGTCTAAACTGTCAATTGAAACACCCTTCTCAATTGCATAAAAACAATTACTTTTGGTATTTACAATTATAAATACCTATCACCTCCAATGCGTTGGAACCTGGCTTACCCCCACCCCCACCCACACACACACACACACACACACACACACACACACACACACGCGCGCGCGCGCGCGCGCGCGCGCGCGTTCTGTAGAGTACAGGTGCTACGGCATTAAGACGTGTGCTAATAATTTTGTTGTACATACTTTTAGGACAGTGATACACACAGGAAATGAAAAAGAGAACATTCAAACAAATGCATTATTTCAGCTAATGAATGAATGACTTTACATTTAAATTATGTTTCAGAACGAAATATTTTAATTATATTTTATTTAGTTTAATTTTACCCTTCAACATGGACGGAGCTAGAGAAAATTCAATTAATTACAATTCTTCAAAGAATCAAAGAACTTTTTAAGATTCGACGATCTCTAGATACAGAACATTTGGTTGCATTACGCACACAATGTGAACCACTACGGTACTGAACCTGTCGTAATCATATCGTGAGGGGGGCAGCTACCCCCCCCCCATTACGTTACCCATTGTTTATACGCGTGTATTCGCGCGCGCGCAGAGTTACCAATTTGAACAATTTTGTGTTAAAGATGCATTATTTCTAACCTTCAAGGTGCAAACTTTCACCTTAGGTCGTTTTTGTAATTTTATGGATGTTTCATTCCCGGCAACGTATAGAGACGAGCTATTCCGTTAATCTGTTCTTTTCAAATGAACGAACTTCAATTGCTGGAATCTAGTTAGTAGATATCACTTGTTGCTATTTCGGACAAGCCTCGGACAAGCTTTCAGGTTGTCAGGAACAACGTTTGTTTAAAAGGTATACATGAAATTTAAAAGGTGCAAACTTGCACCGGTCCATGCAGTGGGGCTATTTCCGTAGAGTCCTTTTACCAAACAAATGTAAAACAACTCAGCTCTGTTATATGTATTTTATCTTGTTTGTTTTTGGTAATAAACTCATTCATTCATAACCGTGAACGGGGTGAAAGATTAAAATTTGCTCGAATACGTGGGTTTACACTTGGCGCTCCATAGAATACCGCGGTGGAAATGGCTCTGCACCTTTTCCCGTAAAGTTGTGGGCCTACCTTGTGCGCACCGTTATTTCTTAGTGTGTGCACTTAAATGGGCAATTCCTGTCTGATAAAAAGTTGCCTTAAATAGATGCAGGGATTGCAGGAACGCATCCGACCAACAAATTAGTGAACACTTCGAGGTATTCCCTAAAGATCAATCCGCAACATTCTGGCATTTACTGTAAACAACCCTACACAAAATGTCACTTTTTTAATTAAATGTTTGGTCTTGGGCATATTTACATCACTTGCGAAAGCATATAAAATGGTGTTACAAACATTTACATGTAAAAGTACAGAGGAGAAGAAATGGTGTCTTAGACATTTTACGTGTATTCCGAACGGAGGGCAGTTTGCATTGAACACCACAGTGCTGCCAATTTGTAATGATTGTAATTATTTGTAAATATTTATTACTTTTCTGACATTGTCCAGTTTTTGTTAAACGTTGTACTGTTTTCCTGATTTTTCTGTTTTTATTGAAAGCAACTTGCCATCAGTCCGGAATTCTCCTTCAATCAAAATAAAAACAGAAGGGCGAGTTGACCATAAAATACATGGTTGTGGAAAATTAGTATTCGAGCAAAACATAATCATCCGCGTCAAATTATGAAATCCTAATTTCATATTTAGATGAATAATTGAATAATAATGAATAAAATGGGATTAAAGACATAGTCACAGACTCACAGTGCTAAGATAATGCCCAAAGTATTTGGACTTTCAACTACTAAGCAAAAGTGTCATGATGCGTCCTATAGCATTGATGTATGTAGGCGTGCAATCACCTTGTTTTTAGTTCTTAAATGAGACGGATTATCTATGCTATACTATAAAGTATAAGCTCGACCATATTTTTCACCCTCAGTTAGACTACATAGTTGTTTCTAAAATCACCAATTAATTAAATTGTATTTAGTGTAAATACTTACAGCACAGATTCACACTTACCCGACTATATGCTAATTGGAATTGCGCTTTAAAACTATCCGGCACATTATCATTCTACGTTGCAATACCTTTTCGGGTATTTCCATGTAAACTCTCCATATTTAGAGAGCTTTAACATTTTTTTCCCGCCTGACTTCCCGCCAGTACTCAAAACAATAATAGCACCACATCCGAAGTGTATGACTGGAAGAATACTTTGCCGTTCTGTTCTGATATCGTTCGCAGTACATTGTGTCGACCTACTCAAGCATGCAGGCGCTAGTTTGCGATCGAACAACAGGTGGTGTTAGGGGAATCCCCTCGTTATTAGAGTGTGTTCCAGTCGTGCGAATGCTTGCGCGAAAATCAATGCAACAGGCCCTTTTCTTCTATGTGTCAAGCACCGGCGACAAGCAATGCTCTTCAGTCATGAATGAAATGATATGCACTATTTTCTATATTTCATTGGGGCGTCGGGTTGAAAATATTCGAAATAGCCCTCGCGGTTTATACTTTATCTTAATCGACAATTTGCTTATACATGTACAATGATGAACTGGTGTACGAGTCTAGGGGGGCTTAGCAATATTCCGCCTGTCCAATCAGATTCATGTAACTGTATGCGAGCATTGCGAGGCAATTTTCAAATTTTGAATGCTACAATTTTGAAATCATAATTTCAGGGATTACCATACAAGACGGACACAGTTTGTCAATGATGGTAAGTCTTGTGTTGGGAAATCATATCGGTAAACTTGTGATATTTTGCAATTTATTTAGGCCTACTTACTGAGAGTTTGAGTCCATCACTGCGTTATTACTTGTGTGGAATACTGATTACAATGATAACGCTTCACAAGTTCACATCCCTTGCTTCACAGCAAAAACTGGCCCGTTTGATTTGTACACAGGTTGTTGTCCCATACAGATTTTCAAATTCAATCTCAACATCGATAATATATTTCCCTTGTACCATTATCATTAAAACAAAGGGGTCGGGGGTGTTGCAAATTAACATCATGTTGAAAAAATGACCTGGATAAAAATTAAACACACCAGGCCCTATCTCATAAAACTTGCAATCAATTGAAAATCCAAAAATTGATTGTAAGTCTTAAAATACTAAGTTCTGATTGGTTGAAATAAACTTACGGTCGATTTTTGAGAGTTGCAATCAATCGCAAAGTTTTATGAGACAGGGCCCAGATTATATGCATCGTCGCGATGGCGGGTTGATGATGTTTGCTCTCGCCCGGGATCAGCGTGGGAACCACTCTACGTACTTATACAGTGGCGGGGGGGGGGGGGAATGTCCATGTACCGATACCGTAAATTGAATTTGAGGAAGAGGAGGGGAGTAGGTGAAGAAGAAGAAGAAGCAGTAGTAAAGAAGAAGAAGGGGGACTAGCAAAAGAAGAAAAAGGGAGAAGAGAAGTCGTAGTAGTCGTAGTATAGTAACCTATATAGGCCCTAGTAGCCAAATTAAGTTTAAGAGAAAAAAAGGGCACCAAAATGTCTATACAGTAGGTACTAAATCATTGAAGGAGATGAGTGGTGATATGCTCTCCCTCCCCCCCCCCAATGAGTGCTGCAGCACCCTCGGCTCCCGGGAAACTAACATTCGCGTGCCATAGCCATGGCATTGTTGCATTCAGGTGTGTCCCCCAACATGAATATAATTCCTGAGAGCATTGCGCCCATGGTCATAGCGTGTGGTAGCAGGAATGAGACACATACGGGTTACTATTATCATTCATCTAAATATCCAATCGAAATTTTCTAAATGTTGGTTGGATACGTACGTCATAACCTGCCAAATAATACCCCCCTCCCCTCCCGCTCACGCCGCAAGTCCAGCAGGAAATTAACAAAATCTGCAAAGATTGCGATCGAAGTTTATGTAGTCGAGTATACCCTAACACGTTTCACTTTCTTCCCAATGTTTAATTTATATCATTTACATCCTTGATTTACATGGAGATATTTTGTGTTTATTTTACCAACTCAATGACGGAGATGTGACACCTATAGATGTGAAACAAGCTTTTATACCAGAGGAAGCTTGCAACATGTACTGTTTCCTCGTCATTTAATTGAAAAATAAAAAGTTAACCATCAGAATGCGACCTGTCAGTTTCAGAGTCTGGAGAGAGAACGGGCTCACCTCTCGCTGCTTCAAAATTAAAATAAATACCCAAAAAAAACCTAACATGGTATAAAAGTATCAAATATTTAGGTCTTTGAGTTTGAGATTAAAGACATGTTGATATTCTATTAGTAGTAGTAGTAGTAGTAGTAGTAACAGTAGTAGTAGTAGTGAGTAGTAGAAGTAGTAGTAGTGGTATTTCATTATTATCAGTAGTATTAGTATTTTATTCTTATTACTATTATTATTATTATTTATTATTGACTACTACTACTACTAGTACTACTACTACTATTACTACTACGACTACTACTTTGACGAACGAGTATATCGCCTAAATATTTGGAGCAAAGTGTACTAACCTCAGCTCGTAATTCGTTTGAAATGTAATGATGAGCTGTTATGTCAAACCCATAATTCCTAAACACCATACATTATGACATTAAAATATAATGACAATGTACAGTTCAATTCTAAACTTACGTGAGTAGGCTTAGTAATTACTCCCGCGTAGAGCAGCTCGTACAAATACACTGGTTTCATGCCAGAGAAGTTGGCATATTTGTATGACAAACAAAACTTTCTTAACACGAGTATAGGAACAAGTGTTTAAAACTATGTTGACAAAAAGAAAATTCAAGCATACGGACATCACTCGTTGATTGAGACATGTCGACGAAGCAATGATTTAGAATGGAGTTACGCGAAAGGCGGTGTTTTTCTTCTACGACGAGTATTGCGAAACGGTCATGTTCAATTCGGAGCTCGCGCATTATGGACAGTTTGAACACAGTCATGTACACGTGTGGTGTATCACAAATATATATGTCATACCGGAGCAATAGTAATTCACAAGCCCGGTTCACAAGCCGTTTTGTAGACATCTTATTCCTATTTAAGCCACTTAGACGAGTTGTCAGTTCACAAAGTAGCCTATCCTGCACCATTTGATGATTGAAAAATGACCATGCTTTGCGGTTCACCCTCGATTCCTCAAACAGAAATGCGTTGAAATACACAAGCGATAATCCATGTACTCATATTCTGTATTTACCAATGGTGTGTATGGGATAATTGGTCCCGCACGTTATGCGCGTTCAACGTTAAACTTGACTATGAAAATGTATCACGCACTGGTATTATACGGGGGAAATCCCCGTTGTGTGCGTGGCTCGCGTGCGTTGGAGTAAGTTCTCGGTAATTCACTTGTTTACAATATTGAGTATATTGTTCTATACGCTTATGTTCATTGTTATGGTTCATGTTGGCAATGATAATGATGCTGCTGATTATGATGGTAATTGATAATGACAGGAAAAAGTTTTGTTTTTTTTAAATGGTGTTCACTAAATCTGTCGTTTTATATACCACATTGGTTCTCTAACTTCTTCACACATTGAATTATGTCAACCTCAAACATACACGAGTACGCCATGTACTGTATTTCTCATGAGGAGCGGCCCTGCTTGTAGCCTTTGAT
>JZLH01S0157281.1:0-12638 GCA_001188425.1 Eucidaris tribuloides
TAAATCGTGGTCCCGGGGGGGGGGGGGAGGGGTATGATCGATGAAATTTCCAAATTTTGCGGACACCCCCAAATCAAGGGATATTTCTTGAAAAGGGGACACCTACAACGTGGAAAATAGCTAATTTTGCATTTGGGTTTTCATTTCCTATATCAATGTGCGAGTGAGCGAAGCGAGCGAGAACATTTTTAGGACCAGAGACTGCATGTTGTCCAATCTTATAAAAGGGAAAAATGTTTCTGAAATGTCTCAAATTCATAGATAAAAGACCTTCAAACGTAATAAACCAAATATTAATGCGAGCGAGCGAGCGTAGCGAGAGAGCCTTAAAAATTAAAGTAAGTTGCTCTAAGTTGTTTCAAATTCGGGGCATAAATGAAAAAAGAAAGGGGGGATTTTAAGAACGAGCATCATTTATCAAAGGTCGGTAGCGGCAGTTAAATTACAATGGGTGCCTCTCGGTGGAAAAAAAGTTTATTGTCACAGGTGAGGCTTATCACAGAATGGAAATATTTTTAGGGGTTTTATGAGAAGTAAAAAGGCTAGTGGATACCCAAATTTCTGGAATACTGGGAATACTACCCCCCCCCACCACCACCACCACCACAACACACACAGCTGATGGTTTTGAATAATCCAAAAAACAATCTATTGAGAGTTTTTCAAAATTCTGAGCACAAAATTACGACCATTTTAAAAGTTCTATTAGACTGTCCTCTTGATGAATGCTGTACAGTCTCGGGTGGGCTCCTTCATGACTCCTTGTTTTCTACATTTTGTTGATAAGACGATGTTTCATTATAGGCCTACATTTTGCGTTATCTGTGCACTAAATAGAGATAGGAATATAATGTCAATTTGAACCGATGGAAAACACGTTAGTAATGATACTGTACAGAATCGGAAACATCGGGATATTCGTATAACAATATCTTAAGCATTTGATAATTCTATAAATGTTATTGATAACTGAATAAACACACAAATATTTTTTTTTTAATTGAAAAGTGCAGATCACCCTCCCCTCTACCCGAAAAGTGGTGGGATCATCCCCCAATCCCCCTCCTCCAATTTACGACAATACTTCAATTCGGGTAGTTGAGATTGCTGGTCTCTGTCTGCCAGTATAGACTAATACTACACGTTTTGAATAAATATAGTTCTAAAGTCGGAGGGAATCGCATTTTAAAAATGATTGCTTATTACTATACTTTCATGCAGAAATTCTCACTCTACAGGAATTTTATCAATAGTTTATTAATAAGACAAATATATATTTCTCTTGAAAAGTGAAGGGGATGATCGTACTTCCACCCCCCCCGTCCTTGAAACGTGTGTGGGGGTATATCCCCCCCCCCCGGGTACTTACCGTCACGGGTTTGTACTGGTATTGTTTTGACTTGCATACTTCATACGATTACAGCCTACTTCTATCAGTTTTGCAGTTGGGACTAGTTCCAAATCCATTTTGCCGGGTACCAAACAAAAATACGAGCTCGTTCATGCACACAGAGCGGAACCCACTCTGCATGTACACACCACGGTCGCAGCCATGGACATTATGCATATTCATAAGGGGCGGTCTTACGTACCGTAGTCAACATTTTCTTCACGTAGTGCCGTGTGCAGACCGCTACATGTTCCAAAACATTGCCTACCCTACCGAATGGACAGCATGCAGGCGTGGATTGGGGGCCGGGGTGGGGGCGGGAGGTGCGGGCGCTCCCCGTAATATTGACCCCCCCCCTCAAAAAAAAGGGGGTGGAAGATAATTTTTTGTTTGGGAATTATTTTTTTTGCAAATTTTGTGGGCTGCAATTTGTTTTTTTTCATCGTCAACGACGGGCCAACGACCACCCCCCACCCCCGGGGGGTTCACTCACCATCTGGAGTGGTACCCATGCTTGTACAAAAAAAACGTCGAATAAGGGTCGAATTTCGGATATTCGGCGGCGTCTACGTTTTTCAAAAACAGGGTTACTTTTTCAGTTTGTCTTCGACGTTTTTTGAAAAAAGGGTTGTATTTCAGCCTAATATTCGTCCCTTTCTTTGAGATTTTGTAGACGTCTTCTCATCTTGTTCTTGTTCGGCATTCACTTTTGTAACTGGTTTAGACTTTGCTTTATTTTGCAATTTAGGGCTGTATTTCAATTGTTCTACAGGTGCTATTTTTTCTCTGTTGTGTTCTAAACCACTTTCCATTTGGGGCACGTTTTTCATTGTACCAGACTCTACGCCACTTTTGACATTTAGGGTCTCATTTTACATTGTATTACGCCATTTTCCCAATTTAGGGTCACTTTTCAAGTTGGTTTTACAACATTTTTGCCATTTAGGGGTGAAATTTGGTGCCTAGAATTACGCCGTTTAGGGTCCAATATTGAGGTGCTTGGACAAGCATGGGTACCACTCCAGATGGTGAGTGACCCCCCCCCCCCCCGCCCCCCCGGGCCCCCCACCCCCACCCGCTCTCCTGGCTGGTTCCGCCCCGATTGAGATGATGTAGATCTAACGGCATTAACGTTACTATTGCCTATTTTTGCTTGAATGGTCGGCATTATCCTGAATTATGTAACTGTAAGCCACAAATAGCCTCAAAAGTAGTAAACCTAAGTTATCTTGCAGTTGCACAACCAAATAATTTGAAAATGAAAGAATCACCACTCGGTTGCAGTTTCCTGCTTTTTGTGATTTTTCAAAAATTCTGCCCAGCCCCAGGTGGTGTTTTAACAAAATTCTGATATATTCTGTGGTGCATCATTCAATCCACATGGTACAAGCTTTGGCATGGTTTTTACAGACAGTTTTGGGCTTACAGTGCAGCCTAGAATTCTTTTTTTACGCCATTCGCGTACAGATAGATAGATACATGTAGATATAACCATCTGTTTTGTGGAACTAGTTATCAAAAAATGACTTTTTCTACATGTACTGAGGTCAGTGGAGCCAGACGTAGACCACTGGAGTACAGAGGGACTGAAGCTTTTGGTCTAGCTTATACAGGGTGTGGCGATTGGTGTAATGGTGTAGAAAAGAATTCTAGGCGGGTCTGTTTGTGGTGCTATAACCCAGGGAGCTCCGGCCCGCAGGGCCGGAGCCCAGGCGTAGTACGTGTAAAACTACTAAAGTACACAGACATAAAATGGGGTAGAATTGGGGTAGCCATAGCACCCAAAATTAAAGAAAAAAAAGAAATTATGCACTTATCTCGATTATATAGATGAAGGTCTATCTAGAGACACAATCTTGACATCGATGTCCAAACTGGACGCTCAAAAAAGCCGAAACTATTGTTGAGTTCGTTCTCCTGCTTTCAAAATTGAGAACAAAATGGCTGATCGATCGCGAGGCGAAATTATATTTTGATGTTGAAGACACTAACGTTACATGTAGATCTATGTCACTGTCCCCATTTAACATTTTTGCCAAGTTATTACTGTATTTTTAGGCCTATTTCTAATGGCAAAAAGTCGTGGTCTCTCAACTTTTCTATGTTGCACTGATCAGTCAGTTTCTAAAGTATGGAAGTGGAAGCATTTTACAGTGTGTGAATTTCAGGGCAATTTATAGGGCCATCTAGAAAACACAGTGGGAGAAAATTTTCATTTCTCACCATTAAGCAAAATTTGTGGAGTTGGACTTCAAAGACATTACATACATATACCTGTACTGGTATTTAATATTACAGAGCCTCATTAAAACTTAGATCTATACCGAATTGTGCTGGGCTACATATTAATAGTACTCCAATTTTTTGAACAAATCAATGTAACTATTCTAGAAAAAAAAACAATTGGAAAGTTATGCTTCCACTGGCAAGTTTTGGATAAATAACACATGCGGTATAACACAGCAGCCTATGGGGCAATGATAGATGTATTGTAAACTTCTAAAGGCAAACCTGGGTAATCATATAAATGAACATTCATTTTCAAACCTTAATTATCAGAGACACTAACAGCACAGATGATTGCATAGATATAAATTGTGATCATTATCAAATTATGCCATTAATGCCCAAGGTCAGCGTTGGTCAATCAGTCAAATTTTTCGTCAAATATCCCAAAGTATTCTATTGTCACCCCAGACATTAGAAAATACTGTCAAACCTACTGCAAATGGTACGTATATAGTGTCAGTGGTATGACCTAGATAGGAAATGTTGGGGCCCCTGATATTCATTTTCTGTAGTAGGGCAATTCCATAAAATAATCAACTTTTGTACGTTGCCCCCCCCCCCCATTTTTCGTCCATTCTTTAATGCCTTCATTCCACAAACTGCTCAAGCCATGAATAATTTAAGAGCATTATAACCCTTTGAAACAAGAAATCAAAGAAATCATTTCCGGAAGGTCCCACATAGGGGTCGGTCAGACGCACATATTTTATGGAATTGCCCAGTATCTAAAAGTGGCGTGGTTTTACAGCGAACAATTTTTAGGTCAGATGGTCTATCTAAAAAAAAATATCGCAAAGAATTTTATTTGTTACTGTTTACCAACACTGTACTTGCGCTTAAACTTTGTGTTTTTTTCATTCTGTTTATAGTTTAGGTCAGAGAAAGTGATGATACAGATCATGAAGAAGAAATGTAGCCAACTATGACAACCAGGCATTGAAGTGGTGGTATGATGGATGGTAAAAACCATACATCTTGGTGGTTAGAGGCCTATCCCAACAATCCTGACAAGATTTGTGAAACAGTTAAAGGTAAATCGTGCCATTAACTTGGACACAATGCTTACTTTAATTACTTGTTCTGCTTTCCTAATACCAACACCAGCTGTCAACATTTAAAAGATAAATCCAAACTGGGAAAATCTCTAGATGGAGAGATCGATAAACTGCAGATTTGTATGGTACCAGTTAGTGCAGTAATACTTCGCTTGTGATCAAATCTGTTGATTGACAAATTTTTGGGGAGAGAAACTGCAAAGTCACAGGTACTTGATCATATACAGACAGGAGTGATAAAAAGTTGTTCATGGATGAAGAGTTTCCTTGCAAGAAAAGTCACGCACCAAATCTTGTTTTCCTTGTAGTGTTTTGTTTTATCAGTGTGTGAGGTATAGTGCAGAGTTGGTGATAGTTTCGATTTGTTTAAGGCCTTTCTTTGCCATGTTTGCCAATTTGTATGTTGAAAACAATGAATCATATTTATATTCCCTCGTAATCCTCTTAAACTCAATACAATACCCTTCTGGCAGGCTTAAAAAAAATCATCACACTTTCTTCTATGCATGAAATAAGTGTGTGTGTATTTCTGCAAATTGAATTTAAAGAATCCTGGGTTGAATGAAAAAAAAAATCAAAATGTGGCAAATAAAGCATTACATCACATTTGATAACACAAGCATTGTGGGAAAAGGTTTTGATTAGATAGACACATCCATTTTTTATTTTTCAATATATAACCCCCACCCCCCCCCAAAAAAAAGATCATCAAAATCTTTACTTTTCATAATTTTTTCCACAATTGTTGTTGTAAGGTCAATTTCTTATGTTTTTGTTTGATTTTGATGTAAATCAGTGCTACAATTTTGTATGTTTTTTCTTTGATTTTGATTTAAATCAATGCTAAATATCACTTTAAACTGACAAGCCTTAATAGAAAGGCTATAACTCATATATCATTTTTATTCCTTTCCAATAAAGATGTAGAAATCAAGATAGAATGTGAATCTGACGACCCAACAGCAACAAATGGGAATGAACCAAATGTGTTCTCAGCAGATGGACGTCGTGAGGGAGAGACAAGAACATGGATTGAAGATGAGATATCGGAAATCATCCACAGTGACAACTGCATTATGGCACTCGCCACAAAGCTAATCTGCCAGAGCAGAGAGTCAGATGGGGAGATTAGATCCAGACTAACAGAGATCGGACGATTGGTGCTCGAATATCGGAAGCTTGAGAAGAAACGTGGAGGTGGGCATTTCCAAGGTAACCTGGGGGATGGGGGGGGGGGCATTAGTGTCGTGATCACATCTACACATATGTGGGTTCGTACCTAGGTAGTGAAGCGGTGTTTGAGTCCACATTGGTGTTCGCGTTCACCACTACCGCAATAATCCACATCGAAAGTGAGTTATGACGTAAGTGGGCGCGAATCCACTTACCCGGATGTTAGAATGACCCGGAAGTGAAGCGCCGTTACCACGGAAAAGAATTGAAAAGTCGGCATATCCAAGATGGGACGACACTGTATTTCCGCTGTGTCGTATTTGCACACTGCATTTCGCCGTAGAAATCGCATTCGCGATCTCCGTGCAAAATTAGATTGCGACAAATGTATGGCAATATATGATTCTTTCATGTGGTATCCATGGGTATTTATTTGTAAATCGCTCAAACGTACAGCGAGATGCGAACTTTAAAAAACATGGCGACCGATATTTGGTATTCCCGCGTACGTGTCAGAGGGCGTTCAGATTGACTCCACATATTGCGTTCACATTACAAATTTAACTCACCCTAGGTCGAAACTAACTCGAATCAGGTAGTTTCGATCCGCATCGTGGATGTGAGTCAGATGTAGGTCGAAACGACTTGTTTTGTGTTCACATCAAGTGGGGGAAGTGGTTTTCGACCTAGGGTCGACTCCATGTCCCTGACATCAAATGTGCCTAAGTGTGATTCACGACCTTAGTGTAATTGTGTGATACCTATGTGCTGCCCTGAGATGCCCATTTTCAGCCCTAAATTTTAGTTCAGTGTATCACAATTTCAGAAGCCTTAGCAAATTTATATTTTTTCAGTTCCAGAGACCCCCCAATTTTCTTTCCTTATACTAATGCATCCGGAAAAGCCACTTCAGAGCATCATACACACCAGAACAGTGTGGCCTAAGCATAGCATTTTGAGATCTTAACCCGTTGACTGCGAGATTCCATGAATCCCCATAGACTTTGTACAGGGCCCATTCAGTTCCCGTAAGCAACGGGTTAAGGTCTTTCATGTAGCTCCTGCTCCAGAGACCCTTGTTTTTTCGCTCAAGCCAAATCCAGAACCTCCGGTTTTTTACTTTGGTTTGGCACATACATGTAGGCATCACATTGAAAGTCAAGTGGCCCTACCCCCCCCCCCCCTTCCAGGGATGGTAACTCATGTTACATTTTCATTTTTGATTGAGATTGTAGAAACCTATATTTTCAAAAGATGGATAGAGTAGTTATAACTTTTGATTAAATTGACAATGTGTCCCTCCATCCTCCAATGTAATAACAGCAAGTGAAATGATTCTTTGATTAACTTTTAGAAGGACAAATGTCAGTAATGCACATTACACAATTTGGGCATGCATAAATTATGCTGACTTTAAAAAATTATCCTCATACCAAAAACATTGAGACAGTAATGACTTTCTCTTGAATGTAGAATATCAGTATACACCTACATGTATGATACAAGCTCACATTGCTTTATCTCTCTCGAAATGTTCATGCCAAGTGGGTAACTCGTGTAAAAGTTTGTCAAAAGACACATTTTGTGAGAATAAAGTTAACTAAATAGACTTTTGTTGGAAAAGCAATACAGTCTTCAATTTAAATTTAGATACTGTATATTATTTTGCAGAAAAAGAATGCAGAAAAAAATTATGATTTTTACATAAAACTTCAATTTTTTCCATATGTAATTCCACATATAGGATTTTGTGTGTGGGTGTGGATTCTCCTAGAAGGCAACATGAAAGCAGCAAAATTTAGGGTAAAAATTATTCTTCCAGGATTCTCATTGAAAGCGGCATTAAAATAGCAAAATTTAAAGTAAAAATGATGATCCTTGTTGTCTCTTATGATTCATAGCCACTCAAAGCACTTAGATGTAACATGATTTGAGATAAAACACATTTAAGAACGTTTTAGTTTGTCCACTTTCTCATGGAAATGCCCAGATACTCTCGGGGAGATGCTACATCCAGAGCGATTTGTGGCCGTGGTGGAGGCAGCGAAAAAAGTGACAGGTCTTGATATGGAAACCCAGCGACACCGGAAGGAAGGTGTACGGAGAAACTTACTCCATCTGCTCAAAATCGTTTGTGTGACGGAACTTAGTAGGGCATTGATGGCGCGAGATGAAATGAAAGAACATGAGGTCAAAGGATTTTTTGACCTTCTGTATAGTAAGTGGGATGAGGAGTTTTCAGAGTGCAACATCGGTGGGCTGGGAGGACAAGATGGACAGGAGAGGTTGAATACCGAATGTGCAGAGGATGTTGTGGCCGAACCGGCTTTGGTTCCTACGGACGCCTCTTTGGATGAGTTGCATCTTAGTTCCAATGAACCGGCTTTGGTTCCTACGGACGCCTCTTTGGATGAGTTGCATTTTAGTTCCAATGAACGTAAGTAATCTTTTCAAGGCTGCCACTCAGAGGGGAAACCCCCTATCGTAGGGGATTTTAGCCAACTGTAGGTTGTAGGGGATTCCTACGGGGAAAATTACCTTCCGTAAGGGAAGCGTAGGGGATTTTGATGATTTGTAGGGGATATAGGAAGTTTTGACAATTTTCAGAAATATTCTTAAATTCTCAAAGGATTTCCGATTATATTCGTCCATTTTGTCCATCTCCGGTGAAGAAATTCCGATCAATATTTTGCATTTACTAAGGTTATTTTGTAGGGAAAAACATACCTTCGTAGGGGAAAACTCAATTTTTGTAGGGGAAAATGAGTTAATTAGGCGTAGGGGAAAAGTGGTGTCCGTAGGGGAAAAAACACATGCGGCGTAGGGGGAAATGAAAATTTTGAGTGGCAGCCCTGACAGAAGCCCACTGCATTGCACACTCAGAGACAATGAGCTTCCACAAAAGCCTGTTAACGCCTTCACCCAAACTTTAGTTATATTTGCTACAAATGTCTCTGTCCAATGAAGATTACAGTTTTCACCATAAGGAAGTTTGTTTCTGGGTATGAGATACATACTTGGCTCCTGTACAGACTAGGGCTGAGTCATCCCGTTTAATAAAATTTCCGTTTAAACGATGCTCCTAAACGGGCGTTTACGGATTAAACGATTTTGTCAAGTCGGCAAATCGATGTCAAAAATAAAAGTCGGGAGTTCGGTCAGTTCACTTTTTCAGGGTCGGACATTATTAGTTCCGTATTGCGCTAAAAAGGATCGCGGGGAGTTTGTTTTTTTAGGATGAGAAATTATTAGCGCTGATATTAACTTCCGTATTACGCTAGAAAGAAATTGTGGAGTTTGATTTTGGATGTCTTGTTTTAGAATACAAAAAAGGATAAAAATCGTTTACATGTACACGGAAATTTGTAAACGTTTACACCCTCTGACGGGCGTGTAAACGGTAAACGACCGTCATAACTCAGCCCTAGTACAGACCCATTGTTCTGAAGGGGATAATTTCTTAGCTCTACATGTGCATGCTAGAGCTAGGACTGGTACCTGGGTACTCCGGGACCCAGCTGACAGCCTCCAAACCTGGGTACAAAAATCTAATAGAACACCTTGTTTTTAAAAAAAATTTCTACACAATTCATCATGATAACAAAGTAATAACACAAAAATCGATATGTTGGACGATGTTAATTTCTAATATTACACCACAATGGGATGTTATAGAAAATTCACCTATTTAAACTGTCAATCTTACAACCATTTAGTAATTTGATGTGAATTAGTCCCACATTATGCAAACTCTGTCACCTTGAAACCTATGAAATGTGGAATTCTGATGAAAGATTTTCCATCATCAACCAGTACTCTAGTTCCTCTTTAAGGTTACAGAACTTGATGTGCAGTACATTGATCAAGCGCAAAATTCCGCAAAGAGATTAAAGGTATTATATAACATTGTTTCCAGTTTAAAAAATCTGAGCTACATGATTCCCTATTCTACCAGTGTCTCTGATACTGTCTAAAAATGAAGCCCTGAAAAAATTGCAGTTTAAAACGATCATTAAGTGGTTTAAAAAAGTGAAAATCATTGACAGACCATTCCAGCTTTCTCCATAGACTGCTGTGTTGCAGAATTTCCTATTGGCTGAGAATAAATTATGTGCCAATTTGTATCTGCACATACTATACTAGTGACAGCATAACTGTCCAAACTTTTGTGTTCTAGGGTGTTTATTTGTCCATTCAAACACTGTCAGATATGTCAGATAGCAAAGTTTGACAATTTTTTAAACAGGTCTTCCACAGTGTAATATACCGTCTTTAACCCTAATCGGGCTGGGCTTTTTTGGCTATGCTATATCTGGGGGGACGGATTCCGCCCCCCCCCGAGATCTCGGCCGTCGATCGCGCGATCGCGCCGAAAATCGGCACGCACATTACCCATCTCGTAATCTACATGACTGTATAGTTAATTACCAGGAATTAATTTCATATCAATTAATTATGCTAATTTATGTGTAAAATCATAATTAAGCTGTAAATCACTAATTAAAGCTCCAAAACTGCTAATTTTTGTGTCTGGACACTCTTTTTACCATTCTTAGCAAGTTTACTTGAAAAAAATCCGGAATCAAAATTGATTTCCTATGTATTTTATTGTTTTTTCAAATTTCTTATGTATTTCTTTGTTTTTTCAACCTTTTGTTTTTTATTGTTTTTTTGATGAAATTTGTCGGGGACACTTTTGCGGTCAGAAACAGCACAAAATTAATTAATTTCAACCAATAAAGTAAAAATAATCATACATTTATGGATTTTGGCTGAAAACACAATTTGTATTGAAAATGTACACAAAATCACGTTTTTGAGCGATTTTTGGGGTGACATGCAAGTACAAAATGTTACGTAACTTGGTAACCGCGTACCCGGACGTCGCAAATTTGGTCTCAAAAGATGCGCGACATTCGAGAGAATAAAGTCACGAAACGCCGTGGCAACTGCTTCGCGCGTCGCAGACATTTTGCGCGAAACGTCTAGGGGGGGCGGATTCCGCCCCCCCAGCCTTTTTAGGGTTAAACGTCCATAGGTGATTGATTAACTATAATATTTTTGTTTTGATTTTGTTCGTTTTACTTTTATTTCATATTTAACAAACAAAAGAGTAACTAAATATACACTGATTTCAAAATACAATCAGAAAATAGTATACTGTATTTAGTACTTCACATATAGGATTCATAATACCGGTACATACATTTTCATGATAGAAACTATAAAAATATGTATTGGTTTGCTTCAACATTTTTTGTATGTTTGTATTTTACAGGTACTGAAATCACAGAGGATGCCGTCAACCTCCTTGATGAAGCTTCAATTAAAGAACTGATATATCAGTCTACAAGCAAAGAAGATGACGTACACAGGAATAATGTAAGTTTTACCTACTTCACATGCTACAAATCAATAATACGAATTTGAAAAATGTGCAAAATACCCAATGGCCATTTAGTGCTAGAGACAATAATGAAAATTAAAGTCTAATTGTCACTATAATTCCACTAAAACTGAGTTTCTAGCTCCTATACTTTGCTAAAGGTTCTTAGATAGTATTTTCTGCCATATGACACCCTACCTTTAAGTTAAAGGTTAGTGACATGATTGGGAACACTTGAAAATGCCTCAAGAACCAAATGAGTTCAAATATATACCAACTATACACCAGCTGGAGTGGATCTCCCACCTGATAGGATTTGTCTCTAATTTGTATACTTAAGGAGAATCAAGCATGAACATTATAAATCTCTCGTGCCCCGATAAAAAGAGCAGTCATAGAGAGCTACATAACAGGTTTGTCTGCCATGATGGATGTTGACATTAGTTATTTTTTTAGAATAAGTCAACGTTTGACTGCAAGATTTTCACAGCAGAATCCTTGCATAGTTTACTTGATTCTAGAATAGTTTCACCCCAAGATGAGGACTACCCCCAATCATGTCATTTACCTTTAAGATTTCAAATGTGAGATGATTTGCCAATTGAAACTTTTCTGGGAAGTAAACTGTGGCTTAAAGTGGACTCTCATTATAAAGGACACTGATACAAAATCTTGATATAACAACCAAATATTTTCCTGTCAAAAGTTTAATTTTTCTTTGTATTTTTTGTCTTTGCAACAATGATTTAAAATTTCAATGTACATACCAGCACTACTGGTATCATATTATGATAAAGTAATTGTCCTGGTCGGATGATATTTGTTTGACTGAAAGTCTAGGGACAGTGATTTTCCATTTTACCGGTAAATCAAATGGAAAATCTGTTTCGTTCTTTATTTTTTATGTGAAAATTCATGGAATTCACCTTTGCAAAATGGAATTCAATGTTTTTGCTGTGTGCATTTTCTATGACAAAATGGAATTTCCATTTTTAGATCAAGTTGAAATGGAATTACAGGTTTTCAGAAACGGAAAAGAGCATTTTTTGAAACGGAAAATCACCGTCTCTAAAAGTCCACTCTAAATTTTATACAGTATGCACTTATTTTGAAATGAACTATTATTACTTTGACCCTAGTCAGGTGAACATCCTTTACCAGTTCATATGGAAGTGGATGAAAGTGAAGATGCGGGTGATACGGTGACTGGGGAAATTTCATCAACCTGTATCTCACCAAGGGCAGTGAAGAGGAGTCATCCCATGTTTGTAAATAATGATGCTGTTACTCATATTCATTTCATTTAAAGGTTAGTGACATCATTGGGTACACTTCAAAATGCCTC
>JZLH01S0157294.1:0-11294 GCA_001188425.1 Eucidaris tribuloides
ATTATTATTTTTTCGTGTGACTTTGTCAGGGACACTTTTGCCGATCATAAAACAGCATACACTTTAATCCATTTCAGCCCATAAATTAGAAATAATCATAATTTATGATTTTTTAGCTGAAAACAGCAATTTCGCATTGATTTCTGTACACAAAAATCACGTTTTTTAGCAATTTTGAGTTGCCGATTGCATGTACGAAAAGTCGCGCCAGCGTCGTAACGGTACGTCCGATTTTTTCGAAAAAATGGTCTTAAATGATTGCGCGATACTTGAAAGAGTAAAAAGCCAGTGTAATGGCCGCGGCTCAAAAAATTTCGCGCGGCGGTAATCACGAAATTGTGTTTAGGGGGGGGGGGGGGCCATTAATGGCCCCCCCCCTGTACTTATTAGGGTTAAGACAGTTATGAAAAACGCAATTTCTTTATTCCGACTTATGGTGCGTTTTGTGGTGACATGGTAACATAATAAGGTGATTTATATGTAAGTATAAAGCAACATTCCACTGACATTCTGAATGCACACTGATGAATAGCGTTTGTTTTCTTCCTTTTGAACAAATCTTCAGTCAAAAAGTAACTACCACAATTCGTGCAATATATAGATCTTGGTGTACTCAATATGAAGGGTTGATATAACAAAAAGTTTATTTTTTAGAACCTGGCATTGGAACAGTTAAGATAGAAACAATCATTTCACTCTTGAAATTCTTGAATGAAATGGTAACTAGCTTTTCCTCAAAACGATCAATCACCACACATACTTTTTTATCTTTTTTAATTGCTGGCAATTTATAGATGAAGTAAAATTGTATCGTGCCGAGTTCATTTCTTTTAGAAAAACAATAAAAACATCAATATCTGCTCTTGCAAATTATGGGGTAGTTTCTCACGGGTTAATAATGACACCTTCATGTGTGGTTTGATGAGTCTTTTTAAATAGGGGGGGGGGGTTAGAAATGATGCCATACATGTTACCTCACAAATGCATTTCATGTTGGTCTTTCAGTCTTTTTGATTTCCATTGGCCCATGTCATTGTCCTTCCTCTATACGATTACCTGCAAACACACAAATAATGACAGGATATCTTAAAGCGCAAGTTTAGTTTCGGGTAATTATCTTTTTTAATTTGAAAGCTTTCTTGCCCAAGGTCATATCACACCTAACAACAGATTTGATGTTTTCTGTTTACATTAAATCATCCAAAGTGCTTATCAGATGTTTAACGTTATGTTGAATTATACCTCATCAGAAAGAGCCAGACTCTGATCTTTTCTGGCTGGATATAATTCAGAAAACTTAACTACCTTATTAACCCTTTGGATACTACATATGTAAAATATTAGTCAAAAATCTTGGGCGTTCCCACCCCCCCCCCCCCCCCCCCCCCCTCCCCCCCCCCCCCCCCCCCCCCTCCTCTTTGCTCCCTCCTCTCCCTCCCCGGATTTTTTAATTAATTTATCAAAAGCTAAGATATTGTAAGCATCCCCTCCTCCAAAAAAAAATAAAAATGCTCAAGTAAACTGTGGCTTAAAAGAACCATATGACTACTCAACCAAGCATAATAATATCAAAAAAAAAAAGAAGGATACGAATTAAAGGACCGTAAGAGGAAAGCGTACATTATTAATGATGACTTTTAGAAGGAAGAGCGATCCGGTTTGTAAACAAGATGCAGTTTGAAGACAGCTGATTTCACATTTGTTGGGCTGGCGTTTTTTAAGTTTTTTTTCCAAGTGTGATATACAAGCGGAAGAAATGGATATGGTAAAAATGGTACGCCTAGGATTGTGTCACTCTTTTAAGCGCTAAATGATCATTTAAAGTACAGAATTTTTCAGTGCTTCATTTTCAGGACTTTGATAAAGACCTTAGAGAGGAGAATGTAGAAAAGATTTACAAAGATTAGAAAGTAACCAGTGACAATAACACTTTTGATTATAAATACCTTTTCTCTCGTAATTCCTGTCTTTCTGCCAGCTCACAAGTCGGCGTAACTCCAGCGGATCCGTAATTCAGACTTCGGAATCCGTGTCCTGCTGTCATCATGACGATTCTGTCATTCGGTTACTAGTTCATCGCCTCCTCCTCCATCGTCAATGAAATGTGGGCTGTGCAGATCTACGTGTTCGTCCAACTTGTGTCTCTGTTTGGTATGAAACGTAACATTTAAAGGTTATGTCCATGATTATGTATGTACTCGGAAATAAGTTTGGCAAGTAAAGAAATCTTCACACTCACAAAATTTCCTGAGGCAGAACTTATAGGTTCTAGTTTCATGAAGAACAAGTGCCTGTAAATTTCAAATGAAAGCGTTCAACGATAATTTTACACAGCTGTTGTTTGCCTAAAAATTAACATTGCCATAAACATAGAATCATTACCATTCACGAATTTAAGCACCTGGAAACTTTAGTGAATTTCATGACCACTAGACTGCAGTTGAATGGTTGTTTCACAGCAGAAACAATTTTTTAGCATAGAACCACCAAATAAAGCTGCAGATGCTTTTGGGGTTCACTTTTTTCAAATTTTAGGGTAATTACTGGATCTTCAGATTTCACAAAATGTCCTTATAATAGCTCAGAGTCATAATTTGCTGTTTTGCTGTGCTTTCCAGGGAGGGATGCATTATGAGATTCCCATACCTTTTACACTGTTTGACTGCCAACCTGAGTTCGTGTGTATCATTCGACCGTGAAACTGAATACTCTTACTTGACCAAAGCTTACAAGTGGTGTCTCGATCTGCTACACACACTGCGCTTGGAGGTCTGAACAGATTTTCAATTTTCACAATTTTGTCACCTTCAGATTGATTTGTTTGCATTTTTTTAGTAAAACATTGCTGGAGGAAGGCATGTTTCAAATTTGGGAACTAACCAATGTCCTACTCAAAAGATATGTCCAGATAAATTTCTGCGTCTTCTGTTCTTGCATGTTTCCTTCAGGGATCGGCAGAAATGTGCACACACGGTAGTTGTTATTTCACATTGGCTCATATAGCTGCATTGGGTAATACCACAGAGAAAGGGGAAGGGGTACATTGAAGAGAGCCCGCCGCGAAATTTTATCCCCTCCCTTCCCCATGACTGTGATATGAGAAAAACCAAAGTGTACAGGCGGATTTCCCCATGCTTTGAAATTTTTTCATGTAATTGGTACTCATCTTGATCACATACTGATGGAATGCACGGGGTAGAGAAGCGTTTTTTGCTGTTTGCTCGGTGGTGAACACGTATTCTATATCCAAAGTCCTTTTGGAAAAGATGTAGCAAAGGATAAGCTTATTTGTACCAATTTCAGGCCACTTTTACCCCCCCCCAGGATAAAATTCGGCGAGTTTGAAAAGCGTGAGATTGACGACCAAAGTATGACCCTTTAATTGATTGTGCAACAGGCAACTGGGATTGTTGCATTGAACTATGTTAACACGTATTTCGTAGGAGCCAGAAAATGTGATAGGCGGTTCAAGACACCCTATTAGTAAAGCGTTAAAAAGGAAAATCACATCGCCAGTAAGGTTTGGTTTCGAAGCATTTTTTTTGCAATGTTGGACTCTTTGACGCAAACTTAAAAACATTGATTGAAAGCTATTGAACAGCCCTTTAACCTCTCTACCATTTCACATACAGTGCTTACAAACTTGAGCAATTTTTCCTCCAGGGTACATGTATTTATTTCAAATGATTTATCGTTTTTATTTCAAACTTAAATGTATGAAATCACTCTGAATGTTACGGTATGCATGCCTAGCCTCTCTTTATTTAATTATTCTGAGCAATATACAGATATACACACATGTATGCCAAAATAAAGAATACGACTGAAGCTCTACTTTTTCAGATTCACGTTAAAAATGTGAATGTATGATTACAAATTTATAGATTACGTGATGTAGATCTAACACTAAGGGCTTTGGACCTTACTGTTTTCTTCAGGCGGAGCAGGACCTGTGGACTCCTCAGACTTGTTTAGGCGGGAGAGCAAATTGAGCTTTGGAGAGTCATGGTTTCCCTCAGTTTACATTTAACTGTATGCCTGTGATCTCTAAAACTTAAGGAAGCCAGGCAGGTTTTTTTTTTATTACATTCTAAGAGCCTGTAGCAAATTCTAGGGGGCAATGGTCAAGGGCCCTCTGCTCAAGTCGAGCCCTGATCTAAGTTAGGCCCAACTGTTTTTACTGTTTCACAAATAATCAGGCAAAGACAATTTTTTGAGACTCGACGTCAAGGCCCACACTTTGGACGCGATGTGTAGTGAAGACCAGGCCCTTTCAATCGCTTTGCGGTAGCAGATGTTTGGACCCTGTTTGCTTGCAAGAATGTGAATTTAAGACAAGACATTGGACAAAACGCCTTCAATTGATTACATTTCAATGTAAAACATCCTTTGAAAGTTTGAGTGTCTTTATTTATTTGTTGCAAAGTTGGACTGTTAGACCTTAGAAATTACCTAGAGATCTACGATTACATTCATTTGTCAGTGAATCTTTGGTGGACAAGCTGTGGCCGACTTTTTGCTGGTCGTTGGACCGGCACGGCCACGCGAAGCCCGTTGCATGCTATTCAAGCACTTGGTATCAACGAGTGTGGGTTAATCTTTCGCCATGCGTGGGATGACTAGTGTGAGGTGAGTCCCTTATTGTTGAGGACGATCTGCAAAAATTGCCGAGCTAGTCACAACAGTACAGGGTTGTACTAGATCTGTTGTAGTACAGCATGTTTTGCTCTGATCTACTCTTACACCTTATTTATAGGTGCTCAGCAGGCCTGATTAGATCTAACTGTCAAGTCATTGTTAGACTAGCCATGTATATCTACAGCTGTACATGTAAGTTAAGATAAGTGCGCTTTGAAATCAGAATTTGAATTAAACTTAACTTAGTCTGGTAGAGTCAATGTTTAAGGTTCCGCTGACACTTTCACGGGGACAAAGGGTGTTGCAAGGGTGGTTTTTGGATTGTCTACGAGAGGTACTAACAAATTTGGCTTGAGTAAGCCCTTTCAAAATGTTCAGCAAATTGGCAGGGGTCAAAATGGGTTCTACAGGGCCGTCAAAGTGAAGAAATGGGTAATTGCTTTGTGTCATTACATTCAAATTATCTTGTCATTTCAAGCAGAATCTAAAAGGTATAGTTTGCCCTATCTGCTGACGAACCCGTTAAGTCTCTATGACAAAAAATGTGGAAAGCGTCCAATGCAACTAGGGCAAAGTTCAAAATTCTATAAATCACCCAATTTGATTGATTTTAATATCGAATATAATGTTATCTGGCCCATGACTAATTCAACTAAACTACCTTTCTTAAACTAAAATGCTTGTTCTACCTTCAATCTAAATATCACGCATTATGTACTTTACATAGGCTTATACAACATCTGTATGTACCATGCAATACCTATGCATCTTATCTTAAAATTTAGACTTTTTTGGAAATTTCAAGCTTGGAAGCATTGCCTTTTTGGTTTCGGTTTCGAGTTGCTTCGATGAATTTCATGCAGATAACATATACTTATGAAATTAAAATCAGTCAAATTAGGGCTTATTTAAGGATAAACTTTGCCTATATTACGTTGACCTTTCCACATTTTTTTTTCATAGAGATGCTAACGGTAGATCACAGACTAGAGCAAAACGTATACTTTTAGATTCTGCTTGAAATGACAGGTAATTTGTATATAGATTCGAACAATTAAGACCTATTTTTCAACTATTGACCCCAGCCAAAAATTGCTGACATTTTCAGAGGGTCACCATGCCCAATTGTTTAGTACTTTTCGACCTATCAAGACCACCTTCAAACCTTTGTCCCCCGTGAAAAGTGTCACGGGAACCTTAACATTGTTCCTTCTACTAAAAGTTTAACGAATTTTAGTATGAGTAACCCATCCAATTTCGACCACCGCAGCTAAAATCCGACCACACGGGAATCAAAATTTTTTTTGCATTGTGAAAAATCTTATATCGTATGCACACACTTCACATGTTAAACACACTATCAAAACTGATAAACTTGTCACAAACATCGCCCAAATTTCCCCTTAAATATGTCTCACATTTATGGGATGTCTGCGAGTCGCCGCAATTTTAGAAATGCGCCTGTTAAGACATGTTGCTAACCACAGAGGTCAAAGAATCGCAGCTACAAAACTTGGAAAACGAATGAATTTGAACGCGGTTTTTACGCTACCGTATTCGGCATACATGCGTGATCCCTGCCAGAAGTATAGGTTGAGAAAAAAAAGCCGCCCAACGCAATCAGACAATCAGAATTCTCTTTCCGGGCCACCGCCGGCGCGTTCTGTCAGCTGTAATCCGACCTCTCCAGTGTACCACACAGTTATCGGACCGGATCCTGGGATGGCCCGGTCGGCCGTCCAATGCGCGCCGTTTTGCCGCCTAGCTGTGGCGCGCGCAACGCGGGTGAAGTGAGCACCACATCGCGCGTGCGCACGACATACATAGGGTTGCCACAGCTTGTGGTCGAATCATGCAGGGGGGTAGGTCGAATTATGCATGGGGTGGTCGCCTCCATTCATGGAAGGGCGCCGTTCGAATCATGGCAATAAAGTGACGATAACAAATGGATATTTTGAATAAATAAATGATACGTAGTTCATAAAACACATGACCATAAAGGTACTTACGATTATATTATTTAATTACAAATACAAATTGATTCCCAGAAATACAGATCATATTTAAGGACTATGAAAAGTGCTTTAGTGGTCGAATCATGGCGGTTACTGGTATAATTTGTTAAATAGGGTCTATCCGAATTTCAAAGCCACATATGAAAAACGTACCTGGCCAATTGGCTGCCATACTTTGTGCTAGACGATGGCTCTGTCCTTAAAGCCAGAAGGCACCGTGGGCAACTAACAGGTAAGGTTAAGAAATATTAAAGACGGCATTTGAGTATCTGTCGGGAATTATGTAATATGTAAAGACAGCCCTAAATTAAGGGCCTTACTTGTGTGACACTTCACACTCGAGCAAGGCCTATAAATTTAGGATTTGTGTTTATTTTTATGTTTAGCAAGCCTTATCTTAAGATAAACTTGCAGAAAAGTCATTAGGGGGGAGGGCTTAGTGATTCAAACAGTGAATACATTACTAGGCCGTGACTAAACACGTCGGGTTGGCATTGCATCTGTCTTACCTCAACGGCCCGCAGTTACACGTGCGTGCCTCACTTGGACCAATTTCTTCTTACTATATTCGTTTTGCAGAAAGAAATTTTGTACCAATTGCATCTCGCAATTTTGCGTAACTTACGCGAAGTACACCACTCGGAATGATCTTCATTTATAGCCACAATGTATTATACGTGCAATCATAACAAATGTTGCTAGCAATGAAATCGTCTTCTTCCAAAAGAGAGCGGGAGTGTTTTAAGACTGCGACGTTGTCTTTTCATTACCAAGCGATTCGCCGAATGTTTTTTTTCCGGAAATATAGTGCTAATGCGCATGCGCACACTGCGTAGTGCTAGGTTTCTAGCTGTTATCTATTTCGTAATAATTTCTCCGACGTTGCAGCCAATACCTCGAATATCGCGCCAAGCCGAGTGAGGTCGACATACCAGTGATTGCCGCCACCCGATCTTTCGGGGCGGCGATCACTGGGGTAGTCGGTTCCTCCACTCGGCTAGCGCGATAGTTCGAGCTACTTTGCAAACTCGGAGAAATCAGAAATTATACGCGAAAAGAAACGGTTAGACACCTATAGCACTACATGCGTTGGCTAGGCGCGTGAATCACCGCACCGCCGGCTCGGTTAACTCGGTGCGACAGGATGTGGAGTGGACCGTCTAGGCTCTCGTCATGCGGCGCGGCGGCACGAGCGTGTGTCTCATAGCAGCTCAGTAGTCGAGTCCGAGAGACTGGCAGAGAGACGAAACCGTCAGATCAAAGGTGTCGCTGCAGCCAGTAGTATTTAGTAAGTTTTGGATTTCACTTATCTTTGACTATATTAAGAGGGTAGTTATGACATTCACAATGACCTGGTTTTTTTAATGTCAGATCATGGTGGCAAAGAGACCTTGGGGGTGGAAACCGGGGCGGTAGAAGTCGGCGTTTTTGTGACAGTAGAATATGCCTATATTTCACAGACTCACCGCAGCATGCGTGTGAGTCTGTCAGTAGCATCTGTCATGCTTGCGTCGGTTTCAGTAATGTGGGGTTCATGACCAGTGATCTTATTGTGCTGATCTGATTGGTTGGCTAAGAACATCAAATGTTTTCTTAACTTATGGCCTGTTAGTTTGCCGGTGCTTGTCCTTTAATATGAAGCACCACCCAGTATTATTTAGGGCAGCAGATTTCGATCAGTCTAACTTTGTGCGAATCCACAATTTAAAGAATTATACTAGTAGAGACATCAGACACAACATAATTTTACCACACTTGGATGGACTACCAGCATGACCGTACGGTACATCCCGTGCATGCCGTGCGTGAACCTTTCTGTGACAGTAACAATTTTACACCAGCATTTGCGAAATCTGTGGCTTAAATCTCTCACGATAAGACAATACATTTCATTAAAAACCAGTACATCATCAAAATTATACCAAAAGAGAAAGTAGGAAAACATATTTTTTCCGAATGGCGTTGCGGGGTACCTAACTCTTTTTTTTTCTTTACATTGGCAGTATCTTCTTCACTGAACATTGTATGGCAAGTAATTCACACAATCGGATTTTCGCGATAGGATTATTCGAGGTAAAAGACGTGGGGGGGGAGGAGGGACTGTCACCCCCCCCCCTCCCCCCAAAAAAAAAATAAAATAAAATAAAAAAATAAAAAAACCTCAAATTCGGGCAAAAGGCAAAATCAGTTAAGCTGAGCAAGTTTGGGTTGGAAAAGAACGAATTTTAATTTTCAAACATGAAACCTTTAAAACCTTGTGTTTGCGCTATTCTTTATTTTTGTTGGTGGAAGACTGCCAAATTGTCCTTCAACTTCTCTACAGCCAGCTTCTGCCAAATTCTTTGGCAAGCTCAGCCCGATAGAACCCCTGCCTGAATGTTTTTTTTCAAGGTCATGAGTTCCTGCCCGCATGATATATCTTAGACCCAAATTTTCTTCAACCGCCTGACCCATTGCCGCCCTGGCTTAATTTTCTCCATCCTTGTCATTGTGATAACAATTTCTGGAAACTGAAGGGAAAACAAACACTAAATAGGTAGCGGTCTCATCTTACCTAAGTAAATATGCATGAGCTGTTTTCTCCGCGAAGCAGCGGTTCCTACAGCTGAAGTCCCACTACAACTCATGATTTGATGCTTGATCGTCCATTTATATGTCTTGGTTTACTTTCTTGCGTTCAGTTTAGTTAAATACAATGTTTCTGCAGAGTATTTTGTCCAGCTTTTTGAAAAGTAGTTTCTTACTATTGAGAGGATTCTCCTCTGGTTAGCATCAGGGTTGGAGGAATCGAGGCCGACTTGCCAGTACCTCGGCCCTCGGCCTCGTATAATCTCTGATTAGTTTATTTAGTATTAGTGTATTTGAACTCAATCACCCTCAAGGGTATGGCGAGTATATAAACAACTTTGATATAAAATTGGGCAAGAAACAAAAAATAAACGAAAAGCAAAATATGGACAACACATGTTGTCTTTACAAAGTAAAGATACACCCGAATAACAGGCAAAACATTGTAATAATAATTAATTACAGGAGATTGGAGATAAACACAATCATAAATGTATTTAAATATAGTCACTATATGCCTGCTGCATAAAAATTTATGCGGAAGACTCCAGAAACTCCTAAGAACACACCGATAAAACTTAAACTTAAATGTTTATCAAATAATTAATATTTCCATACAAATTTCACCAGTCCCCAAATCACTGTGCTTTGGGATAAACAGCAATCCATTTTTATTTTTTTTTAAAAAACAATATGCGAAATGAGAAAGTCTAATATAACTTGAAGCTAAGTAAAGATTCACTTTTCGATCCGATATGACTTTATTTTATCCAGCTCTTGCAATGTTTCACATAATTATTCATTATATGGGCACAATGTTTCTCTGTGATTTCGCTGCTCTACAGTGTGTCTCAAAAACAATTGTGCAAGTGCACAACCGCCCTCTTGGCAATTAGAAAAATACTCTTATGACATGATTGTTACATTTCAACGTAAAGTGCATAGTCTTAGCTTTCAGATACCGTTAGTTTTGTTTAATTTACTTGTCTTAATCTTGAGATATGTTAATTTGAATAAGAAAGGGTAAAATCGCGATTGTGCCACTTTTACTGCAGTCCGGAGTAAAAAAAAAATTGTGATTCCACCCTTTCGTTTTTGACAACATATCTCGAGAATAAAACAAGCAAATTGAACAGAACAAATGGCATTTGAAAGCTAAGACTTTACCCTTAACGGTGATGTTAGCATAATGTCACCAGATTATTCTCTAATTGCCAAAGAGGGCGCTTTTTACTTGCAGCATTTTTTGAGACATGCTGCAGCACGTCTCAAAAATTGTTCAAGTGAAAAGCGCCCTCTTTGACAATTAGAAAATACTGCTGTGACACATGTTTACGTCAACATCAAGGGCAAAGTCTTAGCTTTCAAATACTGTTTGTTCTGCTCAATATGCTTGTTTTGATCTCGAGATATCTTGTAAACAACAAAACGGTGGAATCACATCTGTGTCACTCTAACAGGAAGAGGGCCTGATGCTATATTGACTGTAATAAAAGTGGCACATTTGTGATTTTACCTTTTCGTTGTTAATTGAACATATCTCAAGATTAAAACAAGCAAATTAAGACTATGCCCTTGAATGTGATGTAAGCATGACGTCACAAAAATGTTTTTCTCATTACCTAAGGGGGCGCTTTTGACTTGCACAATTATTTTTGAGACACACTGTATACTGCAACAAGACAGGCATGGTGAAAGTCGATGCCCGTTTATTACCTGAATGTTCTGAAGACATTTTAGTCATTTACATCAAATATTGTTTACCTTAAAGTCAAGAACTTTTAATTTTGCTTTATTTTGTTTCATTTTTTCCAAAATTGATAAATTTCAGTAATTGGTTGATTTGAATGAATGGTTGATTGGTTAATTGAATATAAGATTTCAAAGTAATTTTAAAGGTTAAAATTTTGCCCTATTATTGCATTATTTCATAATTAAGTTGGGAACGATTTTTTCACCGGCGGTGCAGAGATTCGTGGCCCCCAAAAATTTTTCGCGGCCAAATTTTTTCGCGGCCAAAAAATTTTTCACGGCTAAATTCCCGGCCAAATCAACAGATGAAAAGTCGCTCGA
>JZLH01S0157299.1:11805-25270 GCA_001188425.1 Eucidaris tribuloides
TTCATTTTTCACCATTTACTGAAACTATAATATCGTCGGCGTTCATCCGAACCGTTGGTTGTATCAGTCGATTTTGGTCAAAATATCGATTTTGAGATTTTTGGAGAAAATGAAAGTACAAGTCCTACTCTATATGTGGTTAAATTTCTAGGCAGCAATTTATTTACTTTTTTGAGATATATGGGGATTTTAAAGGCGATGCAATACAAATTTTTGATAAAAATGTGCAAATCCCATTGGACACGACAGTAGCACAGCAAACAACAACTGCGCGCACTTAATATGCAAATACGCGGTCAGCAAACAGTCATATCTGCGCTGCATTGACTTTGCACGTGAAAAAGAGATACGATGGTTTGCTTAATTGCATGTATTGAAAATGCGGTCAGCGTTGTTGTATTCCCTATGGCGTTTTAGTACAGGGAAAATCTAAACTGCTCAAACCGAAATTACACGCATGTAGCTCTTTTGCGATATTTTCTCTGATTCTTAGTTCTGTGTAAAATCAATGTTAAGCAAATGTCTTGGTCTTTCCTACCATGTATATTTCTAGCAATGAAAATGATCTTGTCAGGCTTGGGACAAAAAGTGGCAATTATAGTCAACTTTGAAGTTGATTTTCTCTGAAATGGTTTTCGCACTGTCGTATCGAGATACGACGGTTCGGATGACCGCCGACGATATACTTGAGCTTTAATCAATTAATGAACAATAGTAAAAAAAATAAAAGGAAGATACTGAAGTGGTAAGACTAGTGTTAACTAGGGCCACATTCATAAGTAGACAAAAAGTCTGGTTATGTAAACCAAAGTTTTCTTCCTGTGGTAAAACTACTGATAAAAGTATGTTTACTGGATTTTTCATACATTACTACAAATAATGTTTTAGTAGAAATTGTAGGCGATGTATGTGATAGGGCCCCACATTAACAACTTCATTGTGAATAAATGATGCATTTGAATGAATCTTTCTTCAAGAAAGTAAAAGGATATATGATGCTTTCTTCTGGATAGTAGATTTTGCCCGAGATGATGAACGGTTGCCCAGATCCACGTCCTGTTATCCATACCGGGTAGTCACTCTCTAAACGGGTTGTCACTGAAAAAGAGAGATGATGTTTTTTGCATGCATTTAAAAGCCGTGTTTTGATTTGCATGCCAAATCATTTTTTCTCAGATCTCATCCTACTAAAGAAAGGTGTACACATAAAAATACAGTGTTCCAAATTTGGGATTCATAGTTTCACACGTAAAGTAGGGCTGAGACATCCCGTTTAATAGAATTTCAGTTTAAACGGTGCTCCTAAACGGGCGTTTATGGATTAAACGATTTTGTCAAGTAGGCAAATTGATGTCAAAAACAAATGTCGGGAGTTTGGTCAGTTCGCTTTTTCAGGGTCGGACATTATTAGCGCTAATATCAAGTTCCGTATTGCGCTAAAAAGGATCGCGGGGAGTTCGTGTTTTAGGATGAGAAATTATTAGCGCTATTATTAAGTTCCGTATAACACTAAAAAAGATCATCAGGAGTTCATTTTTTAGGATAAGAAATTATTATCGCTGATATTAAGTTCTGTATTATGCTAGAAAGGATCGCGGGGAGTTCGTTTTTAAGGATGAGAAATTATTAGCGCTGATATTAACTTCCGTATTACGCTAGAAAGAAATTGTGGAGTTTGATTTTGGATGTCTTGTTTTTGAATAGAAAAAAGGGTAAAAATTGTTTACACTTACACAGAAATTTGTAAACGTTTACACCCTCTGACGGGCGTTTAAACGGTAAACGACCGTCATGACTCAGCCCTAGCGTAAAGTTTTTGAAATATGAATGATAAATCACTTGAAATTGGGCCATTGTTCAAGTTGTATTTTCTAAAATAGTAGTCTACGTTCAGTCCCTGGATATAGCTTTCACCTACTAATTTTGAGTTTGGTAGAGTCCAACCGTAGCATGATTGCTTGACAATCATCAAACTGCATTGGTGTGAGATTTTCACCATGTAAGCTTTGATCAGCACAGGTATTCAATTGTCAGTAGATGAGGAAGAAAAAATCACATTCAGTGAGCATTGTTATGACAGTGGACTCTGTTTAAATTCCAACAGCCCTTATTTATATGAAAAATGACTTTTTAGCCCCTAGGCTTTAGCGACAGGGTTGGTGATTCTATCATTTTTTTTCAGGGGTGATTTATATCACGATTTAAATCAATAAACTTATTTATTTGATTTAAATCACTTATTTCTTTTTTAAATCATGATTTAATTGCCATTGATCTCTGTTTAGCAAGAGATTAAAACATACTATGTGAATCCTTATATTATGAATGATTCTAGCTTATTTGCTTGATAAGCTAATTTTTGGGGTGTGCAAATCATGAAAACAATCTTCAATACTTTTTAATTATATCTAAACTACAATCAGTAGTTCTAATTCTACATCTCTAACACAACATGAGGCCTGGAAAACCTGGTGCCTTTCACCAGAAGAAATTATCGGCTATCAATAATGCTGTAATGGAGAGCTGCTGGAGTGGTTAAATTCAGCATCATTTGATTCAACTCTTTATAGTGTACCAGTTTATTCATGTTCACTCCATGTTTGGTAACTGCAACTTGTCAACTTGTGTTGTGTGGAATTCTGTAGTTTAACACTTTGGCTGCCGGGCTAAAATCCAGGCGTGTTAACCAGAGACTGGATTATTTTCAGTTATGTGTATAACCTTCCACAAAAATACAATTTTCTTTAAAATTTCAAATGTTATTGAGACAAGACCTTTTCACCTAATTTTGTAGGTTCATTGCATCTTCATTTTATGAGAAATGTCATTTATTGTCATTTCTTTGAGTTGTTTATTCATGGAATTTAAAGGTATGAAACTGATCATCTTCTCGGCAAACTGGTTACTGGTGCACATGGGCAAGCTTGTGCGCTGTCGGCTCACAAAGTGTTGATATTGCACTCACCATTTCTATCCTGATATGCTGAAAATATCTTGGAAAAGGTGTAATCCTCAGCAAATATGCTGGTTCCATCTATAATGGGAACCTAAAGACCAAACAAAACCTTATTTAAATCAGTACACACGTCATTTAAGTGGTCAAAATAAAAACTAATTAAAATTGTGTGTCTATAATTCACAGTTTATTATAAAACAGTACAAACTTGCAAACAATGTGAAAAATTTTTATATAGTAGATGGCTTATACAGTTATGAAGATGTGATTGGTTCACAGCTCATCAGATGATACGGTTTGCGAGGATCATAAATGTTATATTTTACCAACTGGTCAAATGAATATATTTTTCATGTCTGTCGCCCTTTTACGGTTCAAATACCACCCATGTGTGTGTGTGTTGGCTATGGAGACAGCTTCACTGTGCCAACGCAAAACGCTTTGGAAAGTACATTTTCCTTTAAAAATTGACATATAATTAGTCAAAATTATTTTTACCTTTCCATATCGAAATAGAGGAAAAGTAACTTGTCTTTCAGATTCATTAGAATTTTACTGCAGGCAGTATTGATTTGGTGTCATTTTTGTAACATTTGTCCATTTTTTTCGGCCAATGGGTGTAGCTTTCAGTCAACACCATGAGACGTGCGGACTTCACTCCGTGTTGTAAAAATCAATAGTGCAATCAGTATCGTCTGCTAAACTGAGCTTTGGTGTGGAGCTTGGTTTAGGCAGATGATTTTCTCTCCTCAACACCAACACTGAACTTGAAATCCCCACTATAACTACAGCCATCTAATACAACAGATATCAACTGGTAGGGCGTGTATTGTAACAATCCTTGGACCATCAGTGAGTATTATTTTTCCCTCGTTATCATATTTCCCTTGGGAAAATATAACTCCCTGATGGTCCAAGAATTTACCTGTACCAGTCAATATCTGCGATAATAGCACGATATTAAAATCATTGTTCAGATTATCTTACTTTAGCTCTATCAATTTAAAAGTTCTGCAGTGTCAAAAGTCAGATAATTGGATATTCAAGATTGTTTTGAACAATTGAACAATGGACATGAACCACTGAGTTGTTGGGCAATCAAGCCTATGTTAGCCAACCTTTTTCTAACAACTGGCCCTATGGATTAGTCTAGAATTGAGACAACATATTAAGACACCCCACATTCACTGAGGAAAGAAAAAAAAAACTTAATCATTCTTCCCCCTTTTTCTGTCTCCAATAATCAATAATTCCCAAATGCCAAAGATTTTAAACTGTTGATGTAATACTTGAGATATAAATGAGTGAAACAACAGCTTTAGGGTAATTTAGCACTAATTTGTTTTATGCAGGATTTTTAAAATGACCCTTTATTCAGCCACTTGATCAGTGATCTTCGATAAAGTTAAAAGTTGAACTAGTTGAGAGTACACAGACCAAAGTGTTACACAATACTACTTCACTCCCTAGGAAGTGTGGGTCAGCAAAAGGCCATGACGTAGCTTTCCTGTATGTGTCATCGAAAAGAATCAACTACAAAATATAAAGGCTGAAAATAAAGGCTTTAAAAATCCTTTGTTCCAGAAGATACATTCACCTAAAATCTTGTCTGCTTACGAAAAAATTTAGATGTCATGATTAAATTTCAAACCAGTAATATGTGTACATTAGTCTGAACAAAGAATGTACTTGCTTGTCGGCATTGTCACATCATACACCCCTCCCTCCTTTAAATCTTTGTGCGCAGGACCCTGAATCCCGTGCGTGCAGAATTAATTTAAAGAGCGCTCAGTATCGGGAAAGGAAATAACTAACTGACTTCAACTAGCAATAACTTTGCACAACAACGTTTTTAGGAAAAATGTTGTACAGCACAGTTGAAGTACATTTTACAGACCTTCTTAATGCATAAAGGCTGTTTGGAAATATACATCTGAATTTTGTAAAGTAATGGCTAATTGTAACCAACATACATGTAGTTCTAAGCTTCCTGTTGGAAAATATACAACTTTATTCAAATAATACAAGAGGGTAAACCACAAGTTATGCATAAAAACCTGACTTGTTACAAGTTCATGAAAGAGATGAGTCACCAAATGAGAAGTGAATGAAGAGATTATCAGTGAATAGTGTGTCTTATTGTAATTGACCTTTCCAGTACTTTTCAAAGTTCACTTGTCTAATCCTGTGTCCTATTGTATCACAAAGCCTTGATTGTATTTATCGATTTTTCTGGTTCCTTAAGAATCTAACATAATACCCCTGTACTTGAGGAATGTAAACAATACAACGAGATTACTGCTAGTATCGGGAAAATCAGTGTAATTCGGGTGAATGCAATTGTTTCTATGTTTGAGCGTGAAATGCGAATCCCGCATGCTGCAGGGAGTGCATGGGTGCGAATACCGCGTGTAAAGAGTTAAAAAATTCTAGGTACGCCTATGCCCATCAACATATTAGTACATGGGACTGGATGTCTGCAGCAATAGTGATTAAGTTCACTTTTCTAGTCCTAATCATCACTAATGATGACAAAATCAATAATAATAATAAGAATAATAAAGGGGAAATAATGTGCAGTAATACTGGCATGTATTGAGAAGGGATGATGATCATATTCTGAGAAAAGTGTCGGAGTCCAGGGTAAATAAAGACAGCCAGGACGACTGAAGCTGACATGGATATGGCAGGGGGTGGAGGACCTCAAGAGGGTTGGTTTGAGAAAGGAGGATGCCCTGAATCAAGTGAGATGGCGAGATGGTGTGAGGATAATTGCTGAAAGAGTGAGATAAACCTGGATTATAACTAGACTAATGATGATGAAAAAATAATAATAATAACCCTACATCAACTCACATTATATCTTGAATCATTGCCTTTGTGTGCTAGTGGCTCCTTCTGTTGTAGTCTCAGTTGGCCATCGGCTATCAAATGGGCTCCTGGCATGGCAGAGGAGTAGCTGATGTAGGCCATAGATTCCATCTGTAGATCACTGAATCTCTATACACCACATAATAATAATAATAATAATAATAATAATAATGATAATAATAATAATAATAATAATAATAATAATAATAATAATAATAATAATAATAATAATAATAATAATAATAGATAGTAATAATGATGAAACATTTTTGTTTAGCGCATAACACATTGGCAAAATTGCATGTCTCTAAGCGCTTTTTAGAACAGAGGTACAAAACACATAATGGTGAAATCAACAGTTTGGATGACAAATAAATTTTCAGTGTTCTAGGATTACAACTCCTCCGGGGCGACTCCCACTGACAACTCCTCTGAAGGACAACTCCTCCCCCCCCTTCCGGAGGACAGTTCCCGTGTGAGGCGACTCCACCATGACAATCTATACAAGGATCAACTCCTCGACCCCCCCCCCCTTCCCGGAGGACAGTTCCCCTGGACCACTTCCCTGGAGGGCAACTCTCCTTGAGGGTAACCCCTCCGAGGACAACTCCCTCTGAGGAAACTCCCTCCAAGAACAAGTCCCCTGGAAGACAACTCGCTCCAAGGACAACTCCCCCGGAGGAGTTTAACAATGTTTTCAGTTTTACAAATCTGAGTTGTCCTCAGGGGAGTGATCCTCCGGGGGAGTTGTCTTTATGAAGAGTTGTCCTCTAGGGGATTTATCCTCCAAGAGAATTGTCCTGCGGGGGAGTAGTCCTCCCGGAAGTTGTCCTTAAAAAAACAAAAGCCTGGTGTAAAAGTTCAAGGCCATTGACAAGAATATATGCCATGCAAAACAAATTAAGTATGTATCTAGTATAATTTGAATCACATTACAAATACATTAATAATGCTGTATAGTGCAACTTCACATTTTTACTTTACATTTTATGTGATTTACAAAATTGATTATTGCTGATGGGTGATTAATTCTTTATGTGCCATGGAAATTACAGCTCTATGAACACAGTATTGGTTTAGAGTGCGAATTTGCTAAATTCTTACAGTAAACCTTTGGCACTGTAAGAATTTAGCAATGTCTTTTTAGAAGTAACTTGAAAATGTAAAAATGAATTACCATTAACAACTGGTACTAGATAAAAATGACAAACTGTACTTTTGTGCTAACCCTTTCAAATCTTGGGAGAAATTGTTTACTCTTTACATGCTGAAGTTGAAAATTCACACTCTGAAACAATACACACATTCATAGAGCTGTGGTACCAAACAAAACACAGAATACCCATAGAACTATAATATCTCTGGCATGTTAAGAGAGTTAATCATGCTACTTACGTAGAGTCTGTAGTCAAATGTGAGTATGAGTTGAACTCCGTAGACATCCTCTGTATTTAGGACAGGAATCTCAATGGTGTACTGAAAATTATCATTCTTGCCATCTCTGTTTGTGTCTTCTTCTCTCGACTGTCAGAAGACAAATTTGGAGCAATGCAATGCCAGTTAGTATATTTCAGCCTCGTTTTGATCTATAATTCATTGTCCATCCATATTTCCCAATATGTATCACTGGTGAAAATGTGTGATGTCATCATATATCTTTGGGGGGGGGGGGTGGTTGGTGATCTGTTTATTCATCCCCCCTTGATGAATTGGATTCCCTCATGAATTTTCGACAATGATGTACTATAAATTAACAGATGTTCTAATTCCAAGAACCAACAGTTGGCAGGTGTTTTTTTTTCTAGTGGAATATGATGATGCTAAACTAATGATGATGATGTTGACAATGATGATGATGAACATAATGATGATAATACTGATGATAATTATGATGATAATGATGATAATGATGATTATGACAATGTTGAGGATATTTATGGTGATGAGGATGATGATAATGATAAAGAGAGGCATTTCTATTTATCCCAATCATGTCACTTCCCTTTAATATATTATGACTGTTTACTGGTAAATATGTCAACAAGGACTTGCATCATACTTTTGAAAAGCAATGTTCATTTCTTTTTTTGGAGGGGGGGGGGGGAGCTGTTAACTGTTAAATTATTACTGGACTGTACACTTATGTACACTTAGCTCTTGATAAATAATTATTGAGACTGAGTTGGATATCAATCATATAATTACCTTGACTAAAGGTATTCTGAGATTAGCTTGCTCCAAGAGGTTGAAATTGTTAAATGTGCTCCATGTTATATATCGATTTTGCAGGCCTGTGTTCAAGACTAGCAGTATCTGGTGCTTAAACTGGACATCGGGCTGCTCTCTGTATGTCGATTCCTTCAGCCAAAATCCTGGGATGATGGAAAATGGAAATAATTATAGGGAAATGGTTTTGAGTGGAGTTTGGAAACAGTCTTTATTTGTATTAAACTAAATTCTACAATAGAAAAAAAAATTAATGGCTCATTTCATCAGCGCTCATTTCGACGGAAGCAAATGCTCTATCAGTGCACGGCGATAATACATGCCAGGCGTGGCAACTAGCCTATACCAAAACGGATGTTACATTTAATAACAGTGATTTTTAACCATTTCTAATAACAATCCTGTCAAACAAATTTAAGAAATCTATCAGAATGTAGGTCTGCATTAAATTACAATTAAAAGGTTCAATGTTTCATTGCAAGAATTGGCAAGAAGTATTTTTTTATTATTTCTAGTTCTACTGGGCTGGCTGTATATTGTAGATTTATTCAACAATTCTTGGATTCTTGAAACTACATGCATTCTGTAGGAGGTGCCCGATTTGTGATGGCTCCAGAGTTGTCACCAGGCTGGGTCCATCGATGTAAGTGAACACATTTTGACTTGTCCTTGGAGCTGCCAGTTGGACTTGGAGTGGTCTCCGGAGTCAGGCTTTAATGCAAGAGATGGTCACTACATGTAACTTAAATCTAACTTATGTTCTTAAAGCCACTGGGCACTGGCTAACATTTACCACAGTTAAAAAAATGTGAGCTACATAATCCTCCATGCTTCAAGTGTCTTTGATAAGGTCTAAAAATGAAGCCCTGAAAAAAATTGTATTTCCAAATGATTATTTAGTGCTTTAAAAAAAGTGAAAATCATAAGTTGACCGGATTCATATTCACCTGCCCATTTCCTCCAATAAACTTACCGTGTGTGGATCTAGGCTATTTTTTACTCGCCCCGAGTACTAATTGTTTGTTCATTCATATCTTAACAGTGGCAGCATAAATTTCCAAACTTTTGTATTTTAGGGTGTTTATTTGTCCATAAAACACTACTATGTAGCTCAGATATCAAAGTTTGACAATTTTTTAAATTGAAGCTCCACAATGTTAGCCTATTTCTTTAACAAGTCGAGTCTCTAAACAGTGCCTCTAACATTGCTTTTGGACAGTTTTGTTTTGAAGTGTATGCAAGCAATGAGTGACAGGACATCACCCTTTCCCTTTGGCTTCCTCAAACAGTGACATGCCGATAGATCCAACAACAATTGAACAAACATCCCACACATGGGGATAGCTCCATACTTTTGTGTACAAAGTAATGGATGGCCTTTCCTATGCAGGTATGGCACAGAAAATTGCTCTGAAATTCAGTCTTTTACAACACTCTACTGAAATATTGCTTTGATATGGCTAGTCTATGATCTGTTAAACATTATTTGTTATGAAAATTAAGGACTCAACATTTCAGAAGTCTGTTTTAATTTTTCTAACATGTGGGTCCAGCATTTAAATTTTGCGAGAGCAATTTTATAAAGTTGCTATTGCATTCAAGTCACACAGTGCAAACTTTGTTCGTTTTTTCCAGTAGAGGGCGTATGTGGTCCATATAGCTTTGCTTAGGACCACATACTTCAGTAGGTGTGCAAACATCCTGAACATCAGTCAGACATTAAACATCGTGTCGACATCCGCATAGCTAAGTGAGCCGAGTTGTGTACAAAAGTTTTCGATAAGTGTAACGTTATACATTGCTACATATGCATTCTAATAATGTAACTGGAACAACTGCAGAATACCCCGCCACACACCAGTCTGTTATTTTGTCGGCCAACGGCCAACGGAGTTGCAACGCCGATAGCGATAAAGTTTAACTTAGAGTCATATCGGCATCGAACCAACAACAAACCGCGAACGGATTATCGGAGTATTCGTTTCTGGTCTGGGCGCGGCGTACCCTAACCCTAACCCTAACCCAAACCCAAACCCTAACCCTAACCCACCCATACAAGCAAGGGGAATATAGAGCAAAAGATGCTATATTGCCCCTTGCCGCAGTCGGGACTAAGGTTTAATTCAAAACATTAACGGTTTCACAGAGCCCGTAAGAAACATTCAATATGATTCAGATTGACAATTATCAAGATACTACCATGGACCCTACTTGTCAGACATGTCGTTAGCATTAAAAATCTACAAAAGAAAAAAAAGGAAGAAAATTAACAAGAGTCAGAAAAACTTACCGCGACAGCTTCATCGGCATTTTTTATGTGACGTCACACACCTCACATAGATTTGTCCCAGTCGTCTGTGGACCGTGATTGCCTATCAACTGACTCGGTCTCCATTGGAATAACGCCATCTACGTTCGTTTTCATATAAGTGCCTGTTTACCAAACCTAGGAGCCATCGCACAACGTTGCGCTTATTCCGCCAGTCTGTGGCGCAATAATAATGTAATCCGGACAACCCGGCTCACCGACAACCTGGCCTACGCCAACTCGACTTGCTAGTGCGGACTGTTCGGTCCCCTGTTCGGCCGGCTTGTCGTACCAATGTTTGGTACGTCGAGCCGTCCGGGTTCTCCGTGGATCGGGCTGTCGGTAGGCCGGGTTGTCTGAAACTATAAAAGTAATGCGACCACGACCAGAAATTTGCTGCACGTTGGCCAAGCTGCTTTTTATCTACAGCCAGATTTCGGTGCAGTGGTTACATTTTTATTTTACTTTTGTGACTTATGGACGACCAAACAGCAACTTGTGATTAATAAGGTATAGTCAAGATGTTTTTTATATTTCCGCTTAATTTTAAATGTGGAGATGAAAATTTGTAGGAAATAAATATCTACAAATATCACGCTATCACTGTCGACGGAAAAGTCTATGGAGTGCTTTCGTGAGTGCCCTAACTCTAAACCCTAACCCTAACCCTAACTAGCCCTAACCCTAACCCCAACTCTAAACACCCTAACCCTAGCCTTAAACACACTAACCCTAACCCTGGTCGTAGGGAATTTGACCAACGAACCAACGTAGATCTAGATCTACTTGGTCTTGGCGTAGGGAATTTGACCAACGAACCAACGCAGTTGGCGTAGGGAATTTGACCAACGAACCAACGCAGTTGGCGTAAAGAATTTGACCAACGGACCAACGCAGTTAGCCCACCCACGATGTGTGACGGAATAAAGCAAAATATTATGAAGAATAATTGCCGATAAAATAGTGCCCAACCAATTGACCAACGAAGTCAAATATGCAAATTAGATTGACGCGCCAACCAGATATCAAACGAAGACAAATAATGTTCGATCTTCGGACTGTCGTCTTCGAATGTCTGTCTCCGTTGGCCGTTGGTTGACCAACTTATGCCCTAGCGTGAATGTGCGGGGTATTCTGCAGTTAAGCCATGTAATTTATACTTAAATATTGTGAAGTGGGCGGGCTGGGCAAGGAAAGGTAGAATACAAAATGACACACACACGTGCACACATGCATGCATGACACAGAAAAACTAGCAAACACGAAAGTGAATATACGGGACTGAGATCACAACACAATCACCTAATGCAGAGAAATTGCCTGTACCTTTCAACAACAAACTTACCTTCACTCCTATATGCAATGAGAAAAGGTGGAATGATTGTAAATAAGAACGCTACAATCACAAATAAGGTTGCTTTCGTACAAATACTTGCTCTATAACGTGTTTGTAACGGAGCCGAAAATAGCTCAAACACCGCCATTTTGCCGGTTTTGATTCTATGTCGGCTGCTATGGAATTCAGTCGTAGGTACCTCAGTCGTATTGTAGATCTCATTCATGTTGTTGCAAAATACATGTTTTTAATAAAGTCCTAATTCAAAACTTCGTTTAAATATTTTTGCTACTTTTCAATTATTTTGTACATGATTTTCATTTCACGGCTTCTGACCACAACGAATTGATGACGTAAAAATTAAACTTGATTGATAAATACCTGCAAAGGTACCCATATACTTTTGCTGTGTGATTATGTGTAGGCTATTATGTAAACAACACACGACACATAAAATAAGGTCAATTGCAAAAATAATAAATGACGACATTGTAATTTGTATGACACGGAAGCACTAAGTAGATGAGTAATGTCTGCCACAGAAACTTCGACTCGAACAGGTTATGCTGGTTTACATATTTGCAAGTACAGTGGATTGAACTTCGAGACATTCAAAGAATAGAAACAGAATATGAAAATACTAGTTCTTGATTTTGACTCGAGTACAGAAAATTAGCTCACCGACGACGCGACGTAATATATCATTCATTGCAGTGGAAGTCTGTTCATTCTTGTGTGCCGTGTTGACTTGTCTTGATTTTTAACGATCCAGGCGATTCATTCTTTTCTCTTTTCTGTGTAACTAAAATTTTGCAACAAGTTCGTCAGAAGTTCAGAACAATATGAGTCATTATTGAGCTAAGTATCTCGTGAGTCGTTACTTTTCTCATTCAGTGCAGTGCTCGGTCTACTAAACACTTGACAGTGGCAGTGCAGCAGTAAAGGGGCAGTTTGTTCACAGGAGAATGAGGTGGGAATTCAAAGACGAGCATTCGGATGGTGAGTATTTAGGGTCTACATGTAACGTTAAGTCATAATTTAAAGAACGAATTAACTTACAATTGTACTCTCTGTAATTTGTCTTTACCCGCTTACATGCACAGCTCTCACAGTTGGCCCCAATCACTGCCAATGAAGATATTGGGGGAGGGGCATTGGGAGGGGAAGGGAGGGGGGGGGGAGGTTGCATTTATCGTTTTGCTCCTCAATAATATTAATAACTGATACACCTATCAATTGTACTAAGACGCACCCCTCGACCCCTGGGAATGGTGCGTCACTTGTCAAACGCGAGTCAGATTTTCACATACCATGTCGCATCGCACGCTCGTGTGTAGTCTGCGACCTATGACGAGTGCCATTTTCTTACAATGACAGTGGCCTAGGCCATATTTAAACGTATACAAAAACCTGACGCAACAGCGCCCCATTCCACCATGCCATGTGACAGATCGACCAAAATGCTTACGCATGACGGTACCTGCATCATCAATTTGTTGGTCAAACTGACGCCACCCATGACGCCAGCGCATTCCGGGGGTCGAGCGGTGCGTTTTCAACAGGAATTGATAGGTGTATATATTACGTATATCAACTAATTGACCTGTCACGACAAAAAACCGCAACAATAAGTTAAAAAATTGATATTGAGAGTTTTTTACTATGGTCTGAAAGCCAAGAGGTCCGCTAAGCTTAGAGATGGTCATAAAATTTGTTTAAAATTAGGACAAGGCTTAACCCAAGTTAAAACACGCGCTCAAAAAGATTG
>JZLH01S0157299.1:45522-56544 GCA_001188425.1 Eucidaris tribuloides
AGGCCGGCTCACCCGAGGTCAAGGACGAGGCCAAGGATTTTTCTCCGAGGTCAAGGACGAGGCCAAGGCCGGGGGTCTAAAAAAGGCCGAGGCCGAGGACGAGGCCAAGGATTTTTCTCCAAGGACAAGGACAAGGCCAAGGCCGGAGAGGACCGAGGCCGGACCGAGGCCAGATTTTGGGGGCCAAGGCCGGACGAGGCCAGACATTTTATGGCAAGGCAGGATCAAAAGAAATATGTCATTTCATGTTCTCTAATGAAGGTTTCATTGTTTGTGTTGATTCTTATTGTTTAATCTCATGGTATGACCCCTCAACTCTCCATACAACACACGCATACACCCCGGGCATACACTTATATTCATAGACATTACTGGAGCTCTCCTCATTCTCATTAATGTGAACTTTGTGTACTTGTCTTATCAATGTATGACTATGCCTTATTTGAAAATCACACCCAGCCTATAGTGCACAGTTGATACACTCACAAGACAAAGAAAATTTGTTATAAAGTAACAATAGTAGCAGTTTGTCATGTTTTAGCAGACATATCTACATATCTTCACACTAGCATGCACAATCACAAACAAACATGGACCTGAACATTCAATTATGAAGACTATGTGCAGTTTTATTGGCATTCATGGCTTAAACCTATCTCTGCCAGGGTATTTTGGGCCTGTGAGGCACCCCTTCAGATCTCGGCCGAAAAAATGTGATATTAGAATCAATTTCTAATGTATTTTGTTTTTGTAATCTCTTATGTATTTCTTTGTTTATTTTTCTTTGTTTTTTCGCTCTTTTATTGTTTTTTTTCAATGAAATTTGTCAGTGACACTTCTGCAATCATAAACAACATAAAATTAAGTAATTTGAATCAGTAAAACCAAAAATATTCATACATGTACATTTATGATTTTGGGCTGAAAACACAATTTGTATTGAAATTGCACACAAAACCACGTTTTTGAGCAATTTTTGGTGCGACATGCATGTACAAAATTATGCGTATCTTTGGAACTGCATACCCGGGCGTCGCAAATTTGGTTTTAAAAGATGTAGGAGACTCGGAGGAAAAAAAGTCATGCGGCGAAAGCTTTTCGCGTTGCGGACATATCACGCGAAGAGTCGAGGGCTCCCACCCCCCGGCGGAGATAGGGTTAACTCTTGATTGTCTTCAATTCACACTCATTATCTACATGATAACTGGTGAATTGTGCAGCAATAAAGAATGAAATTTAGCCTCAAAGCCTTGAAAAAAAATAGTAGGCCTGTGCCATTTGCAGTTTCTCAAAATACGCTGGTGAAGCAAAATCATGTCAAGGCAGATGTGGGAAATCTTCAAACTACATGTATTAACCCACCTGATAATAGTGCTCAATTAAGCGTAAGCATTTTACCCCGGATTTTACCCGGCCTCGGCCGGCCTCGCTCGAGGATTCCGAGGATTGACCCAAGTGTCCAAGGACAAGGCCGAGGATTTTTCTCCGAGGTCAAGGACGAGACCAAGGCCAGGATTCTGGCCTCGAGGCCGGCCTCGAGGACGAGGCCGTCCTCGAGGACTACAACACTGCTATATAAAGCTAGCAGTGCAGAGGAAGTGCAGTCAATGACCCCGAAATGCACTCACGTATTACACGCTGAGTACAGCGAGATGGGGTACACATGCTGAATTTTGCTCACATGTCCCGCAAATGTATCAACAGCGACAGCATGTCTCCATTTCTTATCTCATACAATTTAAAACAGTTTCCCATCTTATTTACCCAGATAATAGTGCAAGCATTGGTCTTAATACAAAAGCACATCTCTTAAGTTAGTGTCTACTCTTTGTTAGAAATACATGTATTATGGCTTGAAAAATGATGACAAAGGTAAAAAGAATGCCTTATCTCCAGTCATTTAACCTGGGATTGCCTGTTTTTTCACCATCCAAACAGAAAAGTTATAGGGCACGTCATGCACTATAACTTAAATAATGAATGTCACATGATACCAATTCAGCCAATCAAAAACTGTGTTATAAATACTCTATTTACTATAAAGTTTTATACAACACCTAGTAAGATTGTACACTATCCGATTGGTCGACTGCGCTTCACACCGCATACGCTAACCGCACCATTGCACTCGCGCGGTACGCGGAGTGCAGTTTTGTTAAAGCAGTTTCGGTACATTGCACTCTGCTGATGTCATCAACTATGTAAAAATTCCCATAGACAAACTGACTGCCGTTACATTGCACTCTCGTCACTCAACAATGATTTGCACAATTGTGTCAAGCACGCGCGCGTTTCAATGTATTAAGATTTGACGCGCGCGTTTAATTTGTAGGAGCACAATAATACACGCGGGCGTACAAAAATCTAAAGAAGGCGCAGTCATTGTTCGCGCGCTCAATGCCAGCAATCGACATACTGTTATGCTTCCTTTTAAAGTAAACCTTGCTGAGTAAAATCAAGTTTTCATAACTTTCAGACCCTGAATCAAGCCCGTAAACGTCCAAGGTGTTGTATAAAACAAATAGTGAATGGTCATTATTCGTGCAATGGAACAAGATTTCGCATTTGGTGAAATATTGAGACGCTCTATTCAACTCGGCTTAGCCTCGTTGAATAGAGCATCTCAATATTTCACCTCATGCTAAATCTTCTACCATTGCACTCATGACCATTCACTATTTGTATAATATTTCCTGAAATGTAGACATCACTCAAGTTTACTCCTCTGAAATACGTGATTGAAAAATATAACTCACATAACACACCACTACTTGCCAGTGGGACCAGTATCAAATAACTAATACATGTATTGATATTCATCCAGACTTCAGAATTCATTCCTTTGTTACTGGCAATATTTGTGTATTTATGCATGCATTCCATCTGTGGGTAACGTCTAGAAAGTGTCGTCATACTGCTACAAACCTGTTTACATACCATAATTTTATGATGGTGTATACAAGTCGTACAAGAGTTATAGTTTTTGAAATGTTTATTGATCTGTATTGGGAATAATGAGGTGCTTTTACAGTGCTGTAAAAACAGTATTTTGGTGTTGATTGGCTGCTTTTATTAGTGTGTTATGTTGAAATATACAATGTAAATAGGGAACGTATGCTTTGTGTGTACTGGGCCTATGTGTTTACTGTTAAGTACACTGAAGAAAGTCATGTTACAGTATGTGATACCAGTATTATGAGTATGAAGGTTTGATAAGTTTTTTGAGTAATTTTCACTTTGTTTAGGATGGAATGATTTTTTTTTCACTTGCATTTGTGTGTGTTTTTTTTAAAAAATAATTTCTATTGATGAAGTAAAATATATATAACTATGTAATGTGTAGATAAAATAGCATACAAAGTGCACGTTAGGCATGTACAATTTTTATCGGGGGGGGGGGGAGGGAAGGTGGAGCGAAAAATATCTTGTGCGGGCAAACAAAATTTGTGCATGTCAATTTTTCCTGCCAACGACAGAAAACTCGCCATTTATTCCATCTGTTAGGGAGATTTAAAATGCCCCTTTAAAAAAAAGGAAAAAAGGAAGGGTATTTCCCAGGAAAAATGGGGGGGGGGGAGAGGAGGAGGGGGTATTCAATACACGACACGTATGCTTCTCATAGAGTTACTACATGGCATATCCGGTTTTCGTAGTCAACGGATTAACTCTATGGGAATATACAAAATCATGGAGGCAACGGGTTAACCATTCACTAACCCATCCATTCAGAAATCCCACATTTTGGGATTTCTTATCATAACTCATGAATTATGAGCAGAAAAATAAAGGAAAATAGCTCAAAAGAAAGAGGAAAATTTCCCCTTCAATTTGAGCCTATATTTATCACAGTGCAATGTATGAGTCAATCACAGGATTTTTCAAATGAAAAATGATCAAGAAATCTTGAAATTGGCAATAAGTAATCCAACTCTATGTTGAAAATCTACTATTTCTCATGCAAATTGGCAATGTTTTACCAAAAAAAATATGCAAAGTCGTTTTTTTTTTTTTGTAATACATTACATCTCTTTTGGAAGTGCCATTAAAAGAAATTAAGAAAATATGTTGCCAATTTGAATGATGAAAAAGGGATTTAATCCTTCTAAAAATAAACCCTGGGCATGGAAGGGTTTACATGGTCCTAGGACACACAAGTACTGTACAAGTACCACCATGAGACTACAGTACTTAGCATTCTGTACACGACACAGTACTCCTCAATCAAAAACTGTTATGATTTTGAAAACATTATACTAAATTTTGTATTATTGAAACAGCACTTTGCATGTCTTCTTTTTTTTTTAAAGAGTTAACATGACAAGCATTTTTATGCCTCCGCCCCGTAAGGTAGCCGGAGGCATTATTTTTCTTTTTTTTTTAACAGTGCCACACTGAGGGTCAGCTTCAAATAGCTGCAACTTATTCATTTGTGCACAGTGGAGAAACGTGTTCTTTAGAAAAGTAATAGATAAATGTTTACGCTTTCTAATAAGGAAATATTTCTTAATGCTGAGAAGATTTCTGAAGTTGCATTGAATTTTGTGAAATGTTATTTCCTTGAAATAATCAGATATCCATAAACGTATATAAAATATGAATATAAGTGCGGATCATATTGCTATTATCAAATGAAAATGAACTATACAACTCAAAATGATTCTAAAACAATCAGATTGTTGAATTTACAGTGATTTGCAGAGATAATTTATGATGCTGGGCTGGTTTGCTATTTGTATTATCATGGATGTTCTTCTCCATGGTATTATTATGATAATTAGATCAAATAACAATAAAAACATTAAAGGCAGGGGATCTCTTTTGCATGCCTAAAAATTAACATTTTGTAAATACAATGGCATTTAGAAGAAAATGCCATCTGGAAAATCTTTAGCAAAATATAGGAGGTAGAAACTCGGTTTTAGTGGAATTATAGTGACTGTTAGACTCAGATTTGATTTTTTTTCTCGCGAGAACAAAATTCCTACCATAGAACGTACACTACACGGCTATTGTTTTTCTTTTGCAACTTTCAAATTCTAGGCAATCACTGACCCCCACATTTCACAGAAATGCCCTTCATCAATAGCTTAAGGGCATGGGCTATCTTTTCCTGGTCAGTGGGGATGTTTGCAAATGAGATCCACTGCCTTTAATCAATCATGGATTATCATTTGATATTACAGAGTACAAACCTGCTGAGAATTAGATTAACTTTAACTCTTAACACTTATAGTTTTATATCTTCTCTATTTCTATTATATTTTGCAGGACAACTCTTCAAACGCATTCCAGTTAATGTTATATTATATATTATTTGAAGTATATTGAACTACTTTTAGTATGTTAGAATATAATGAGGCAATCAAAATAAAGTGCATTTATTATTATGATAAGCTGTGTAAATAGTATAATTCTAAATATATCAATAGTTTTGTTCTGACAATTAATAGTTTAGATATAAGCAATGTAGAAACATGTGCAGAATGTTTTTGTCATGATATGAGAAAGTACGTGTAACTTTGAAATATCAAGCTTGTGTTGCCTATGTATTATAAATATTAAAAGTATGTTGAATTTCAGAGAAATTTATTATGTCACTATTCCAGCGATACATTTATATTTGCTTAACATTCAGCGTACCATGTATATACACAAAATAACGCAGGTGCGACATTATATATATTACCATATCAAAATACTGATTGCTGTAAACAGGCGTATGTTTTATATTATTCAGAAGAGGTAAAGAGGATTTAAATAAAATACTGTGCAGTAATCCTAATGAATGTGTGATTCATGGTCATTGTGTTGAAAAATTAAAAATATCCATTGGATATAGTAATCATAGAAAACATGTGTAACTGGAAATGAGTTGAAATGATTATCATGGAATTTTGAGACCTCATCAGGGAAAAATCAGTTAATTTTTGTCTTCTTGAAATGATAATGATAATGATTGCATACCCGCCATCCAGTACGATTTTTCCAGGGCAGTTCTGGGGGGCATTTCATGAAAGGACTTGTCGGATAAAATATCCGACAAATCGGGTTTTTCCGACAAGTTCAGTAAAATCCTTGATTTTGATTGGGTGAGAAGCGCTGCACACTGACTGTTACTATGGTAACTGTCAGAGTCTGTCAACTTGTCAGAGCTGACAACAGTACTTTCGTGAAACGGTCCCCTAGTCTTATTACAGTTATTAGGCGGTACAGTAAACAATAAAAGGGTTACATAAATTAAAAAAAAAAATGAAATTAGAGTTCGAAGGAGAAAAATATTTGAAACAGCTAAACAATGGTTTTCTTATAGAAAAAAAAAGAACATGAATAAAACATACCTTTTGTTCCGTCTCTCACCAGTGAATGTAAACACGTCATTTCCATTACAATTTGGGCATTGTATCAAAATCACTGTAGTAACCAAGGCATTTGAAAAATCGTACTGGTTGTGTGACTGATTGATTGATTGATTAATTGATGGATGGATGGATGGATGGATGGATGGATGGATGGATGGATGGATGGATTGATTGATTGATTGATTGATTGATTGATTGATTGATTAATGAGATTGATTTTTTAATTTCATAGTGCTTTTCAGATAATATGGTTGGCAAGACCTGTGAATTGGCTCAGTGTTAACTACTGCTATTGATTGAGTAATTAGTTGACTGACTGACTCATTGTTTGATTGAAATATTAATTTTGTTGATTGATGAGTAGATGGGTGAATTTTATTGATTGCGGTGGTCTAATGAGTTAAGTAATCGGTTGACTGAGTGAGCGATTGATTGATTGATTGATTGATTGATTGATTGATTGATTGATTGATTGATTGATTGAGAGATGGGTAAGATTGATCCATTGCAGATGAATATAAGGATGGATGGATTTGATTGATTGATTGATTGATTGATTGATTGATTGATTGATTGATTGATTGATTAATTGATTGATTGATTGATTGATTGATTGATTGATTGAGAGATGGGTAAGATTGATCCATTGCAGATGAATATAAGGATGGATGGATTTGATTGACAGATTGCGGTGGTCTGGAGCCACTTGCTCGAAAGCATGACATCGTAACACTGCGGACAACTCCAGGGTTAAAGACACTATATAACAGTGTGGAAGCCTTATTTAAAAAAAATGTCAAACTTGTTTTCTGACATATCTGGTAGTGTTTGGTCATGCGACAATAAACCTTAGGAAACAAAAAAGTTTGGAAGTATGGCCTGTCACTAGTACAATATGTGCAGATTCAATCTATGGCCAATTTAATTTCTAATCGGGCGATAGGAATTCTTGCAAACAGCCCAGTCTATGGGGGAAAGCTGGAATGGTCTTCAATGCTTTTTACTTTTAAAGACTTACTGATTCGTTTTAAAAGCAATTTTTTCGGCCTTATTTTTTAGACCATATCAGAGGACATGGTATGCATGGGTGATCATGCAGCCTCAGATTTTTTAAAACTGAGAACATGTACACAGTGCCTTTAAAGTCTTAATACATTTCACAAAAAAATCATGACATGCTACCTTCATGACACTGTCCAGCGACAAAAGTATGACAGGGGTTCGACGGATGTATTTTGGTGTTTTGTGTGTGTGTGTGTGTGGGGCGGGGGGGGGAACAAGCCAAAGGGCATTTTCGTGTTAAAGGGGGCACTGAGCACAGGCAGATATCACTCTCATGATTATAAGACACTATTACAAGGTTGTTATCCCCCAAAATTGAGGGGGCACTTAGAAAAAAAATTATTAAAAATTGTTTTTGTGGATTGTTGAAGATTATTTTTTGATATGAATTATTTTCTTTGGACCTAAGCTATCTGGATGGACTGTTGGTATTGAAATGTTTTCGCATGAATGATGCACAACCACTTTTGTGCAATCGGCCAAATATATTTGCGCGCAGAATTGTGTTCTTATGAATAATGTTTAATGTCACTACCGCCGGTGCAGCACAGAGCTCTCAACTGAATGAGCACAAGGATTGATCCTCAGCTGCTAAGAGATAGAGCTAATATCAAGTTTTTGTCAAAAAGACAAATAATAAGCATGCTTTCAGATATATCCCAATAAAAGGAAGGAGAATGTTGTTTGAAGTAAATGTGGATTTAAAAAAAAATGCTTTTCTTCTTTTTCAGTGGGTTGGGGGTGGTATTGATCTGAATTATTGCTTTTTTTGTTCTTTTTGTCCAGATTTGATATAGCTCTTCTGCGAGCATGCTTGAGGATCTAGCAATGTAAGCAAAATGAATGCAATGATTCAGATACAACACACCTACCCCTTGAAAAAGAAAATGCCATTCTTTCGTTCACAGTCTCATCTTGCAAACATGATTTTTCTCCTTTTTTTAGGAGGTAATTTCTAGTCATTGCTTCATTTTCTTCTTTTTTGTCCAATTGAGTATAACATCTTCTCTGGGAGCATGCTGAGGATTCATCCTTTGTGCACATCAGGTAGAGCTTCTCTAACGGTCTTGAGCATCAAACCTTACTATAAGAACACAATTCTGTGCGACAATGCATTTCTGTGCCTAGGTTGACAAAAGTGACGTGTACTCATGCGTGAAATACTTTCAATCCAATTAGTTTGTCATCAGATAGCTTTTAGCGTCCAGGTAAATATTCATGTCTAAAATAATTTCTAGATCCTGAATATTTGCGTAATAATTTTTTCTGAGTGTCACCTTTTTTGATACACGCTACCACTGCGGAAGATTCGTTTAAAAATTGTCAAACTTTGCTATCTGACTTATCTGGCAGTGTTTGAATGGACAAATAAACACCTTAGAACACAAAAGTTTTGGACAGTTATGCTGTCACTGTGCAGACTGATACAAATTGACACATTCATTTCCTATCGGGCGATAGGAAATTCTGCAACACACCAGTCTATGGGGGAAAGCTTAAATGGTTTCTCAATGATTTTACTTTTTTAAAGCACTGAATGATCGTTTTAAACAGCAATTTTTTCAGGGCTTCATTTTTAGACCATGTCAGATACACTGGAAGCATGGGGAATCATGCAGCTCAGATTTTTTTAAACTGGAAACATAGTTATACAATGCCTTTAAGTTTTCTGCTTGACGTTGATGTTTTTTCGCTGTAATGTGACTTCAGCAACCCCCTTTTTAAGCAGAGTTACAATTAAGCGTTGCGAGCGGGCGGTTTTGGAATTTTGGAATTTTTCAGTTGCAAAACTCGCTTTGTGGCCTATTCTGGTGGTAATTGCAACCCTGATTTTTTATTTGTAGTACGGTGTAAAAAAAAAACTGAAGAACATCAGCTAGATCAAACGGATCCAGACCACAGGAACAATGAAATAACATTTTTGGAGGGCAGAGATGAACATAACAAAATAAAACACACGTATATGTTTCCTTATGAACAATAGGAATGGATATTCTCTTGAAAAAAACATATTTCATTTGATCTTCATAGTCTTAGGCTGTTTCCACGGCGAGTGAGAGCAGCAAGCAGCGGTTTTCGAAAAAAAAAATGGTCTCTGGTTCATACTTCTTGACTTTAATGATACATATTAGCCTTTTTATGCCTCCGCAACGAAGTTGCCGGAGGCATTATGTTTACGGGTTGTCCGCCCGTCCGTCCGTCCATCCATCCGTCCGTTACCGGTTCTCGTTACCACGATGACTTAAGACCGGCTGATCGGATTTTGATGTAACTAGGTCCAAGTATGTACCATGGGGCAAGAATGAACTGATAAGAGTTAGGGGTTGAAAGGTCAAAGGTCACATGGTCTAAAACATGTCTGATTTGGGCTCGTTACCACGATAACTTAATAATGGCTCGTTAGATTTTGATGTAACTTGTGTGAAGTATGTATTATATTGAAGTATTTATTATATCATAGATCAAAAAATATCCTTGTAGTGATTGGCCAAGGTTGGCTCACGTAACGTAAAATAGTTTTACCACCAACCAAGCTCTGCCAAAAGATAGATATCCAAGGATCGTGACGTCACGATATCGGTATAATTTCCACTATACAGATATCGTGACGTCACAAGCCACTGCCCTGACGTATGCGAAGTACTGTGTAGACTCTCCGCAGCTAGTGCGTGCGATGTTCACGCAGCGCAGATCGCAACGCTGCAATATGCCTAAATTTAAAAGTAGGCTAACTGATGATGAATGGTGAGTTGACATTTTAATCAGACTTCGTTATTTTAATTTTTTGATCAAGGATATAAATCAAATATACCATGCACTTTTTTCGAGGCACCAGTGGAAATTCTTTTCGGTGACTGGCATATACGGTAGCACTATTTTCTTCGGGGCTGCGCCCCTCAGAAAATAGTGCTATGCCAGTCACCTCAGAATCCATAATTTCCACTGGAGCCTCTCAGTGCATGGTATATTTGTTTACTATAAGGCACAAATGAACTGATTAGATTTGGGGGTTGAAAAGTTGAAGGTCAAAGGTCACAGGGCCTAAAATATGTCTGATTTGGGCTCGTTACCACGGTAACTTGAGCACGGCTTGTCAGATTTTGATGTAACTTGTGTGAAGTATGTACTATAAGGCCCCAATGAACTGATTGGATTTAAGGTTGAAAGGTCAAAGGTCAAAGGTCACAGTACCTGATACATGTCTGATTTGGGCTCGTTACCGTAAGTTAAGAACGGCTTGTCGGATTTTGATGTAACTTGGGTGATGTATGTAGTATGAGGCACCAATGAAGTGATCAGATTTCGGGGTAAAGGTCAAAGGTCGAAGGTCATGAGTACCCATTCTTATCGTCTTAGATCTTTACAACGATAACGTGAGAACTGAGAAGGGATTTTCGGATATTGATGTAACTTGGGTGAAGTAAGTTTTATAAGGCACCAATGAAGTGTTCAGACTTTGGGTTGAAAGGCTGAAGGTCAAAGGTCACGAGGCTCCATACTTGGTGTCGTTACCACAGTAACTTGAGAACGTCTTATACATGGGCGCAAATCCATTTTCAAATGTAGGGGGGACATCACATGCAGGAACCAGCCCAAACCA
>JZLH01S0157326.1:0-10670 GCA_001188425.1 Eucidaris tribuloides
TTAATAGATGATTTGAATACATGATTTAAAAAATGATTTATACTTCATAGATATTGATTTGAAGACATGCACGTTGCGGTGGGATAAGAGAGGGGGATAGGAGAGGGAATAAAAGGGAATAAGAGCTAGGTGGGATAAGAGGAGGATAATTAGAGTGGGATAAGGGGGAGAATTAAATGGGGATTTGGGGAGGAATAATGGGGCAATTAGGGCAAATAAAGGGGGAATAAGAACAAAAAAATCAAGGGGAATATGAGGAAGAATAAGAGGGGGCAATACGAGAGGGATACAACGGAATAAGGGGCTGGGGAAGGGTTTGGCGGATTTGGCGACCATATTGGGAGATGGGGAGGATATGGGGATCCCCCCCCCCCCAAACAAAAAAAAATGAGGGAACGAGGTGCGTGGTGCAGCTTCATCGGCGCGAAGCGCCGATGAAGCTAGTCATACTATATTTGGCCCCGTGATCAATGTACAGGATCAGAGACCCACATCACTCACTGTGTTGCCACGACTGGTCGTTGTCACCATACCGAGGATGCCCGGGTGATTTGTCGAGGTAATAAACCTTGCGGTTAATTTGTCCTGAATCAATTACCTATTTAAATCATATAGGCCTACTGTGAAAGCAAACCTCTCCTCTTTATCAGTGACCGCATGTTACACAAAGTGACCCTTGACCTCTGGACTCCAAAATTTTATCCGCCAATCTCTCTTTGCTGATACATACTTCAAGTTTATTGAAAAGCTATTATGGATTTTTTTTATAGATTTTACAGTATATACATGCAAATTCATTCAAAATCACAAAAAGGCAATTCCTTTACATTTTCGTCTTGGATTTTTATCCTGTTTGTTTTATTTGATAGCGCTGGCCAGGGGCTGCAAGTGTTTTCCACATAAATGTGAAATACATTAAAAATGCTACGTTATTCACATTCATTCAAAATAAGAATAAATGCTGCTTCTCTTTTATTCTTCATCGGATTTTGGTTCTTTTTTGTGTTGTCTGTTTGGAATGGGTTTGGGCTTGAAAAGTGTTTCACAGAGTTTGAACATGTTGGAAATGTATTCATTAGTTTTATTGGTGAAAATTTATTCAAAATCACAAACAATGCTAATCCTTTATTTCTGATAGGATTTTGTATCAGAAAGGAGACCACACCCATGAGAAAGTGGTAAGGAGGATGCACTCCATATGTTAGAGAGGACCTGGTAAAGTTCTATTTTCATATTCTTTCTCAATTGTAAATTCAGTGTCACTTTTCTTTACATTGGATATAATGATGTAAAGCGATTGCCACAATCTTTAATTAGTACCTATCCTCTTTACCACTGTCTTATGAAGATAGGAGGAGCTTTCTTCTTCGTTTCAGGGGCGTCGATACATGTTTCGGATTGTGGGGCAAAAGTGAAAAAAAAATGTCAACAATTAAAATACAGAAGTTTGCGCACGAACCAGGCCAAAATATTGTGTATGTGTAATAGTATTTTCATGCTAAGTTTCATGGTTTTATAGTGCTTTCCCATCTTTTTTAAAGATATCCTTGCTTTGCGTACACACTAAGAAATAAAGGTGCGCACAACGTGCAACTTTGCGGAAATAGGTGTAGAGCAATTTCGAGCAATTCTGCACCTTTCACTCCATTGTGTTTGCAGGTTTGCACCTTTAAGGTACACATTCTATGCAAATTTATGGATGTTTTCTCTTCCGAAGCCTGGTGCGAGCTATTTCTACTATCAGTTTCTATGAATACAATTTCAATACGGAAAATGCAACTTGCATACATCATACTATTTTCTATGTCAAACAAGCTCAGACAAGCTTTCAGGTTGTCAAAAACAACTTTTGTTTAAAAGGTGTGCATAAAATTTGAATATATTACGAAAACGGCCTATAGGTCTAAAGCTTGCATCTTAAAAGGATCAAAATAATGCACCTTCGCGGCTTCAACACTATATAATTATGTGAAAATACACACCTTCATGGCCAGCGTGTTGGCCAAGTGGGTAGAGCGTCTGTCTCACGTGCGGAAGGTCGCAGGTTCGAGCCCCGGTAAGTTATTTATACGAGTTTTTAAATATTTGTAAATGTTAATTAATAAAGTGTATTATAACGTAAATACTATAAATAGCACTGGGATGAATGTAAATCGCGGTCCACACTAAAAACACACACCACATTTTGCAAGAAAAGGAAGATATACTTTTTTATTTTCTATGGTGCAATTTTGCACCTTTCGGGTGCAACTTTGCACCTTTCTGGTGCAACCTTGCACCTGTCAGAAAGGTGCAAAGTTGCACTTTTAAAGGTGCTCCCAGTGTGACATTGGTCTGCACATTTAAAGGTGCAAACTTGAGCCTATTTTTTGTGTGTATCATGAATATTTCAGGTTGTTATAATTCTTGGAGGAGCAAATCGATATGTTTGCCCCAATAAATTCATTGGGATGGCGACTGCCCCCCTTTCCACAGGATCGACGCCCCTGATTCGCTGAGTGTGGTTCATTGACTTCATTTTTTCCACTAATAAATGCACTAGGACATCATTATATAAAGACTCCTCAAACTCAAAAGGCATGCGCTACGGGGTATGTTGCAATACTTTTGGCAGGGGAGGGTAATATTGTGCTGGAGTACTCCGGGGATTTGAGTTCACCTTGAAAAATATATTTTGGCAGGGTACTTGAACAATCGTGTAGATGATTGTGGGTATACTGGACCGAAACAGATGGCGACATCCGCCACTGCTAACAAAATAGCTAAGGGGGCAATTTTTTTTTTTTATCAATAATGCTTCTCGTTATCAAGAGTATGTTACTCTTGACACATGGACTTTATCTAATTCTGCCTGAAGTCCATTGCCCTCGCTTTGTTTGCGGTTCAAGGGCAGATTTAAATTTTCAACACTGCTGACAGTGAATGGCAAGCGGTGTGTGATAAAAGTTGGAATATTAACGACGCCATAGTTGTGAATTGGATCATGGGAACCAACAGAGCTGTGAGTGAACATGACAATGCAGCCTTTGGACAGGGTACTTCAAATTATATTTGGCCACGTGTTCTATGTACCGGATCAGAGAGCTATATCGGATACTGTGGCTATACTCAATTGAGATGTCATCGTACCAAGGAGGCAGGGGTGAGTTGCGCAGGTAATAAACAAGATCAATTATTTTGGTCTTCTGCAAATTATGGAGTAAATCCAGTTTTACATAATTACTTGATAGGCAAATGTGGTACAAGCGGTTAAAAAAAAGAAGAAACTTGCTTATTATCAACTTCATTTTGCAAAATAAAGATTTATAAATTCCACCGTCAGCTGCAGATCGTAAATAACAAATGCATGGCTGGTGGACGATACGTCGTGTGATAGATTAATATAATGGAAAGTTGAGGAAATTAAACAACTGAAATAATATTGAAAGTAAGAATTCATTTGTCTGTCCTTCCCACCAAATGTGTAATCCAATCCGACGAAATGGAGTGGAGAAAAATCGATTTTAAAGGCAGCCAATACAATGCGAATTTCCAGTTCCTAATCATCATGGTGTCCCTTGGCGTTAGTTCATTATAACTAATTTAAAACTGATGTTGGCGAATGTGATATATCCTTACGTAGAAGGCTAATACCATCTAGAATTTGGACATTAGGTAGCCGGGCTCTAGTTTTGATGTCACTTTTCCCGCCCTATCCTTCCTGGTCTGTTTTTGTTTTCTTTTACACTTTCCCCATCTATCCATCTATCTATCTATCTATCTATCTATCTATCTATCTATCTCTATCTTGCTTTCCTTTTGTTCGTTCTTCCGTTCCTCCTTCCAAATTTACTTGTTTTACTTCATTCTTCCTATCTTTCTTTCTTTCCTTTTCTTTATGTTCTTCTTTTTCTTTACCTTCTTGTCTTTATTTTGCAGATTACGGCATGATTCATCTGACTGTGTGTGAATGGGGGTGTACATCCTTACACACCCCTCTAATGCAATTTCCTAATACGCGCCTTGGCTCACGTTATCGAATTGTATTCAGATTGTGTTAATTTTAAAGACATTTTCTCTTTACTTTTACTATAACTAATAATTCCCATTCCCTTTCTCCTCTGTGTTTCGTTTCCTATTTTTCTTTTCTTCTCATTTTACTAATTTTACGCGGGTGGGGGGGGGGACAAACAATAAAAAAATAGTATTTTCTACTATGATAACGAAATATTTTCCTTTCGTCATACTAACATAGATCTTCTGCTCTAAAATAGCGTTCACTGTAACATATAGATTCTTAGATTGCAGCCCTGGTATTATTAATGACATGAAAGGGAAACGATAAGTGTTATTTCCCCTTCGTCTTCACTAGTTTCCGTTTGACAGCTAAGCACTTTAAATAAAGTAAACATAACACGCCTATTAAACTGGTATCAATATCGCGTATTTCTTACAACGAATGCTTCGATGATAGATTATGAATAGGTGAATAAGTGTTCTTCTTGGGTTTTAATAACAAAATGTTAAATTTCATATAAAAGTCATAAGTCATACAAATTTTGTTACATATTTTCTTCCTTGCCCATTCGGAATTCCGTTTTGATGTCGCAACAACTTCAAACATACGTACTTAACCACGACCCCTCCCCCACGATTTTAGGTCGTTTATTAGCCCTTAAACAAAACATACATCGTGTGGCCAAAAAACAGCGTCAATTTTCCCTCTTTTCTGGCACAAGCATGATTAGAATAAAGGTGTCGCCTTATCATGCTTATATTTCGCGTTGTCTATACATTTGTTCATCATGCATGATATCTTAACTACAACAATATAAATAGAAGCCAGTACAAATTGAGAAATATCAACATGATATTTGGGGAAGGTTTCCGGTCAAGTTTGATGCATAATTTTTTTCTATGTACTTTTTTTGAGAAGACTTTATAAAGAGTTTATTTCCAAAAGGGGGTAGATCCACTTTTTACCTTTCTAAGAAAAATTAGTTTTTTTTTAATTTACCCATATTGCAATGTTTCTGCGTAAAACTTAACACTAAAAAGTACCCCACAATGCGAATGTAAAACCACACTTAGAACAAATCTATGAGTTTCAATAAAAGGTTTGGTCTTATTTCTTTTGGGATCTTATTTTTTTGGGGGATCTACCCCCTTTTGGAAATAAACTAAATGGATGTACCTCATTTTGAAAGTAAAAGTCATTTTTCGTTGTCACTTTTACAACTTTTAGCTTGAATTTCAACTTCTCATTTGTGTTATCTAATAGAGCTGCTAAAATTATATGGATATTGACCAAAAAAATAAATTTGATAAAAAATGGATGTACCCCCTTTTGGAAACACACTCTAACTTATTTCTAAAAGGGGGAAGATCCAATACCATTCTAAGAAAAATGAGTTTATTAAATTAATCCATATTGCAAGGTTTCCGAGTGAAACCAACAAAACTACCCTTACAAAAATATGCGAGTTGTTATTTATTTTATTTTTTATTTTTATGTCTTGGATCTATCTCCTTTTGGAAATAAACTAAAATGGATCTACCCCCTTTTGGAAATAAAGTCATTTTTATTGCCCATTTTTTTAACCACTTTTTGGTGGGAATTTCAACTTCTTGTTTGTGTTATAGCTACTAAAAGTGTATAGATTGATGTAAAAAGTCACATTCGATGAAAAATAGATTGATGTAAAAAGTCACATTCGATGAAAAATGGATCTACCCCCTTTTGGAAACAAGCTCTTCATATAGAGATTTCGAGGTAGTCTAAACATGCTAAATGAAATGAATAATTCATATGAAGGGTATCGTAACAAAAGCCAATAAACGCCAATTATTCCCTTTTTTCAAAAATGGTAAGCACAATGTTGGATAGCTATTGGTTTTACTGGTGTTCATTTTCATTTTTCCCAAAATTTACTATAACCTCTAATTTGGTGATTTGTAAACACAGTTTCAAGACAAAACCCAATAAGCGCCGCCTGAATTTCATGCCAAAACACAATATATTCACTCAGCCAATCAGCGTGTATATCATTCCCGCCTATTAAATTATACAGACGCACAGTGACCTCAGGCAGGCCAGGCTCGCGCTAACACACAATGTACTTTAAAACAATGATTGGCTATTTCGTCTAGTATCCTTAATCGGAATCGAATATGGATATATGGCATTGTGCAATAAAATAGATTAGAGTAAACAAATTTGCCATTGTAATAAAATCATTACATAAAAGCATTTAACCTTCGTTGAGATTTCTACCATGTTTTATATTTGCATAGCAAAAAAGTTTTTTTTTTTTAAATCTCAGTTTGCCTAAAATGTATATATTGGCTTTTGCTTTGAAACTCTTCATGTCTAAACATGAGGTTACATAAGCATGGATTAATTCACAGGTATGTGTTGCTTTGTCAGTAAGATATGTAAAGAGTTTGTTCGCAACTTCCACCCCCCCAAAAAAAATGAAAACACACATGATAAGTCCATTTAGGTCATTTTTACGAGATTTATTGTAGAACTATTTTGTGTACGGTTCGCTTAATAACAGAAAGTCCAATGTACAGAAATCTACATCAAGAGAAAAGTGTAAATTGTGTACTTTTAAAAAATGTGGTTTGCCGCAAAAGCCGATAAAATCACTTCTCGTTTTATCGCAAAAGCCGATAAGTCCATATTGTGGTACTGGGGCTGGTGTAGAATGTTTTGTTATCTATTCGACCCAAAATATTAAACAAAAAACCAAACAAACAAAAACGCTATTTTAAATAAGACTGGCCATTATTTCAAAGTGTTTGTTTAAAGTGTACCAATACCTTGGATAATTTGCGTTGTATGTAGAAAATATTTGTGGCATGCCCATTGCAGAGTATTAGCACTTGGGATCACTCCGAATTGTGTTTATTAGAGTTGTGTTTCAATTTCAAACAAAAACGACTTGAAATAGACTATTCAACCGATTCTATCAATCGATCGATCGTACTATCAATAATTTGTCTGCGTATACGTCTTGATCATTAACACACACACCTAGTGTATAGATCAATATCGATTTTGAACTGCAATCGATAAGAGATAACGTACGCACATAGTCAGAACGCACACGCACAGAAAGAAATCGTTGCTTAACTTAAACGCGCGGAGCACAAGTGCAGGAATATTTGTACACATTATGATCTGACTTATCAAAATAAGGATTACTTCACGGTCTAAGGAAACTGAATTGCGGTTAATACTTGTAGTGTACTCTAGTTGTACACAAGTTTGATTTTTACAGTATGGTACACTTTCAGTATAATGCACTTTTCAAAACTTTCTGTTTCTTAATTGAAATTCTTACTTTTGACCGAAAATAATCAAATTCTCATTTTCTCCCCAAAAGAAAATCCAAACGTTTGAAACGGTATGTGTAGGGTTATCAAAAACTCCATTTCATGGATTCAGCGCATATTTCACATAAAAAAGGGGTCTGTCAAAACATATTCAGTAAAATTTTTAGAGAATTTACCGAAAATCGGCATTTTAGGTCCAAATTTCCAAAAAAACAAAACTTCGGAATGAGCGCAAAATTTCACATAGAATAAGATTATTAAATTCTCACTAGCAAAATTCTGATTTAGAATGGTTCTCATCCTTATGTACTTGCTACACACAATAACAGAAACCTGAAGCTCTACATGAGGTCTCCATGTGTGGATTGTCGTTTATTGGTTTTAAATTTGCAATAAAACACGAATTGTGGAATATATTCCGAGATAGGATACATTTTCCGCTAGAATAATTTTAGCATTAAACAACACTGACCGTTTGCTAGTTCTGAGTGTGTGTAGTTTGAATTTCATGAAAAAATTACGTTTATTGTTTTCAAAAAAAAACCTAAAAACAAACTCTTCATTTGCTTACTAAACTAATAATAACCAGTGATCCTAAAATAAAAATGAGTCGATGTACACAAATATGGACACTACAATTAATTGGAATGGACCCTATGATCTCTTGAATTAGAATAAAATCAGGTATTTACCATACTACAACACTTATTCAAATGACAATCACGAAAATAATAATTTTCATTGCGTCATGCTGGTAAAAAAATGTCCCACTTTCATATACAAAAAAATCACCTTCGAATTGATTCAAGAGCAGAGTTGATGTATTCCAAAATTTTGAGCTTAAATGACTCACGGTGAATCCAGTTGCATCTACTGAAATCATTATCACGAGTGTATCACTCATGCCACGTTGATGACTTGTCTGAGTCTGCCCAAAATCCATTGCCCGCGATTTGTTTGTGGTTCAAGAGCACATGTAAAATTTTCAACACTGTTAACCGTGAATGGCAAACGCTGTGTGCTAATAGTTGGAATATTAATGACGCCAAAGTTTTAAATTGGATGATGGGAAACGACAGAGTTGTGAGTGCACATGGCAATGCAGCCTTCGGGCAGGGCACATCAAACTATTTTTGGCCCCATGATCAATGTACAGGATCAGAGACCCACATCACTCACTGTGTTGCTACGACTGGTCGTTGTCACCATACCGAGGATGCCGGCGTGATTTGCCGAGGTACTAGTAATTAACCATGTGGTTAATTTTTCCTGAATCCAGTACCAAATATGTGTTCACGGTTATACAGTTTCATAATTTAATATCGGGGGGGGGGGGGGAGGCAATTTTGGAAAATATAGTCCCCCTCTGTCATGTGTCTGTCCCCTGTGGTTCCACCCCAATCTGTGCTTCGTTTGTGGTCCGCGAGCTAGCAGATTCAATATTTTCAACACTTGGAGCTTTGAATGGCTCACGGTGTGTGATAATATTTGCAATATTAAGTTGTGAATTTCCCTGGGCGTTTGAAATAGATTTGATCCCAAAAGAGATAATTGCATTTTTGCTGTAAGAATAATGTGTCTGTGTTGGTGGTTGGTTTTGTTCCTTGTTTCTTCGCTTGCTTGAGTGTTTAAAATGTGTGCCTCCCCACCCCAATGATTTTTTCCCATAGGGAGTACATTTCGACGGTTTTTTGTGTTTGAGCTGGATCTTTAAATCTTTGTAATGCTTTCATTAATTGTTATTTTACAAAATCTTGATGAAAGGGAAATCGCCATATAATGGATGTCATCATTTTGTTTAAATATATTTCAATAAATAATTGAATAAATAAACAGTCTAAATTGTCCCACCTGATTTGTGTATATTTGGTCAAGTGGAATAAGGGTTATGTTAGGAATTAGGAATATGTTTTATAAAATCTTATAAAACTCGAGGCAGTCTAAATAAAATGAATAAATCATATCTAAACATAAGGTTACAGAAGCATGCAGGTATGAGTTGCTTTATAAGTGAGATGATATTTGCTCATTAACCCAATAATAATCAGTAATCCAAGGATAGAAATGAGCCGATGTATAAAAAATGGACACTACGATTGGAATCGAACTGAGGATCTCTTGCATCAGGTATTTACCATAACACAACACTTATTCAAAGAAAAATGACGAAAGTCAGATTTTCACGCTGGTTTTTAAAAAAATGTCCCCCTTCCATATTTAAAATCAATCACCTTTGATTTGGTTCAAGAGCAGAGTTGATATTTACTACCCTTATAGCTTTAAATAGCTTACGGTGTGTGATAATATTTAGAACATTAGCAACGCCAAAGTTCTGAATTGGATGATGGGATACGATAGAACTCTGATCGTACATGTCAATGCAGCCTTTGGGGAGGGTACATCATACTATCGTTGGGCTAATATTCTATGTACTGGATCAGAGAGCGACGTCAGTGACTGTGGCTGGACAGAATTGAGATGTTACCATAGAGAGGATGCTGGGGTGATTTGCGAAGGTAATAAACCTTGTGGTTGATTTGGATAAAATCCAGTAAAATTTACTAAAATCATTTTGGCCTGATGCAAGTTAACTGTAAAGTAACCATGCAACCTATATTTATGTGCCACAGTAACCACTATAATTATAGACTTCACTTCGTCACCAGTGAATTACGCAATTATAAAGGATTCAAAACAAAAAGGACCTGATGAGTGGAAAATTTTTCATTGCATGTTAGACATTATTGATCGTGTATGAGTATTATTGATCAGTCTGTCTTTGTACGTAGATTTTAATACAGTCAAAGAGTATAATGACATTGGCGCCTGCATCTTCTTTTTAGACAAGGTTAAACAGCTTTTTGGCGGGAAATCCTTATCAGTAATGAACAGTCACCATCACTTTTTGTGGTCTGGGAATTGAACGCTTTCAGCCGATATGTAGGGAATTTTGTATTTTTTTTACGAATTGTACAAGAAAACGTTGGAGAAAAGTATGCGTGGTACCTTAGTGGATGAAACAATGGTTTCTCGACCTAGAGATCCTCGGTTCGAGTCCCGTCGCGGCGTCTGTGTCCTTGAGTAAGACACTTCATCTGTAATCCCCCTCTTCACCCAGAAGAACAAATGGGTAAATGAGAGGAGAAATCCCGTTGGAGGCAACATTGGCTTGTACATCTTAGTGGCAGCCAGGCCAGGAATACTCCACCGGCAATGGAGGTGGTGCGCCTGTGCAGGAGTGATGTGGTCCGATGATCGGGGAGGGTAAAGTCGTGAGAGATTGCCTTAAAGGTGCTGATGCAAGACTATAAACCACCAACTTTACATTTACTTTTAGATATCGGCGGCCA
>JZLH01S0157333.1:478-12625 GCA_001188425.1 Eucidaris tribuloides
CCCTGTGTTTTTCAGTCATGCAGCCTAAAGCTTATTAATTTCCTCCTGAAGTGGTTTTGCCCTCCTGTGTAGTTCATCATAAACAGCAAGCGGACAATCTCTTCGCCTACACATCAGCAGTTTCTGGGGCTTCACTCTGTACGACCACGTACATCATATCATGTGGAGGGGAGGTACCTGTAGGTTGCAACACGAAAAAACTAAAAGGTGAAGTACTTCAGAACGGATCTTCGTTTTATGCAATATCTAATAAGCATGAGGCTTACGAGTAAGAATGCATACAAGGGGATTGCCATAAAACTACCATTCACTGAAACTTCCAAACTACAACTGAGAACATTCGGTGTCCATTTGCTATCCCTTCCCTTGCATTAGTTAATCAAATCAAATTTGGGGGTATATTCAAAACCATAAACAAGGTGCTCAACTTTTGAGCTCTGTAATTACTTGTTATAAATGTAAGCACTCTGAATATCAAGGAAATTGTGCACTAAAATAATGCTAGGTGTAGGCCTATAATGTAACATAACAGCTATAGGACTAGACGGGGGGGGGTGTGCGCCACTTAGTATAATCGTGTGATACCTACATGTATGTGCAGCGGTTGAGACCTCCATTTTCAGCCCGTAAATTTTCAGGTTCCAGGCATCACAATTTCAGAACATCAGAAAATTTTTAATTTTTTTCAATTCCAGAGACCCCCATTTTGCATTCTTCATACCAATGCCATCCCTCAAATGCCTTCTATTACCGACCATAGCTTTAGGTTTCGGCTTCGCCTACTATTTTGCTAAAGCCTGTGGTTCCTTCCAGAGCATGTACACTTTCACCACGCGTCCGTGTTGGCCGACTGGAACTTGCAGTGTTGCAGCTTCGGCAAAGCATTAGCATTTTGAGGTCTGCCGGGAGCCCCCATTTTTCCACTCAAGGTCCAGTTCTAGAGCCCCCGATTTTCCGACTTCATGTGTAGGCACATAGTATCACATTGTAAGTTCAAGGTTTTTTACCTCCCCAAAAACCCCCCGCCCCCCCCCAACCCGGGGTCTAGACACCCAAACACCCATCGTGACTATAAATCCCTTGGGTGTGAAAAAAACAAGAGCCCGGGCCGCACGGCCGGCTCACCTGCTTATCGCAAACTTCTCTATGTTAGCCATAAAACAGGGCTCGACCACTAGCAGCCTTGTGCGGCGCTTGCCCGGGCAAGGTAAAATTTCAAGTTGGCAAGGTAAAATTCAAAATGTTTAAAATTTACTTGCCCAATTGGGCAATAAATATTTTGCATCAAGAGAATGAGCAAACATGTCAAAAATCTACAAAACAACGTGACAAAATTATGTCTAAAAACTTGCTATTCTGTTTACTTTCTAAAATTTCGTCATTATTTTTTCATTGTACTTCATTTATTACTCTTTAAATCATAAAGTCACGACTTTTGTTTATAAAAAGGGCCTTATTGGTTAAAATTAAAGGGAATAATTTGTTAATGTTTTTATCATTGTTTTATGATTCGGCAAGGTAAATTTTATAATTCCGGGCAACTAAAAATTCTGAAATGATGTTATCACTTGCCCACAGGCAAGTAAGAAAAAAGGTTAGTGTGAGCCTGCATAAAAAACATTCAGCCGCTTATACATTTTAGTTTTGCGCCTGAGCCTTTATCTAGCACCCACATAGCCAAATAACCAGTTGGAGAACTTTGATTCCCCTTGCCATACACGATATAGCTGATTTTTCAAAGTTTAATTAAATTTTTTGACATCGTTTTTTATAAAAACAAGTCACGCCCTAGTTATCTTAAACATTTGACCTTTGACTACTTATGTGACCTTGACCCCAACTTTAACATTAAGGTTCATATTACACGTGATTTTACTCCAAGTTACTTCACAAATGAGCCAATAACAACCAAAAAACCATTTAACTTCATTTAACCTTTGACCTACATATGTGACCTTTGATCACTCTAAAAATACATTGAGGTCCCTGTTATGTATCTACCACCAAGCTTTGGTTTACAAATGGGCTTGTGGTTAGAAAGTACCTACGTTTGCCCTTAATAGCGCGCCTGCCCTGCGGCCCCAAGGGGGGCCTGGTGTACATCCAGGAACCCTCTCTATCCCCTCGGCCCCTAGAGGCCATCATTCCCACAAGTTTGGTTCTAAATCCATTGATGTGAATGCTGAATTATTCTCATAGGGGCCCCATCCCAAACTTTCGCCCCCCTTTAGGACCAGACCGGGCCACCCTGGGCCATAGTCATGAGCAACATTAACTGTAAGCCACATTAATAGAGGTATCTACACACAAAGTGGCCATTACCAAAGCTTATTTCTCGGATCTAGAAAGAAGATGTTTGAAATCAGCAGCTACTTTTGGCCCTTTAGGGCCCTTTGCCCCTGGCGCCCCAGCGGGGGCCCAGGTGTACCATTTGACGGTACCCTGTGATCCCCCCCCCTAAAGGATCATTCTGCCAAATTTGGGCAAATCCAATCATGCCATTTGTTGAAGAAGAAGGCTCGAAAATGTGTAAAAGTTTACGCACGACGCACGACACACGACGCACACCGCACGACGCACGACGCACGACGCACGACGCACGACGCACCACGAACGACGCACGACGGACGACGGACGAAAAGCGATCGCAATAGCTCACTTGAGCCTTTGGCTCAGGTGAGCTAAAAATCCAACACCCTTTAAATCAGAGTATAATGTACTCGGTCATGTGTCGTATGGTGGGACCCCCAAATACATGGTGTCGTTACATTTTTCAGTCCTCTTCTTAATTAAACTTGATGCATCAGAGCTATCCTTCATCCAATTATAATGAATTTGGGCTCATTCTGCAGCAAAATTATTCTGCTTTTGAAATCTGATAAGCAATCTTGCATTACACTTTGTTTAATTAGCCAAAAATGCAAAAATGTTAATGAGGGTAAATCTGGTGGATAAGCGGAGGAGGATAAGCGGAGGAGGAGTGTGTACAATCTCTATGGAGAAATTGCAAATTCATGTGTACTCTTTTGTTTTTCCTACTATTTGCAGCAGATAAGTTATCTAGGAGTTATGATATGCATGTGACCAACTTGACACATGTTGTACTTCACAATTCTCAATAGTAAAATGAAATTAATTGCCTTCTAGGTCATTAATTACTTAATTAATTACTGGTGTAGCTTATGCTTGCCATTGACTTGTACACGTTATGAAGCATGATAGTACTGCATGTAAGGACACACAAGTATGTTCACTTCAGGGCTACATTTTGGTTGACATTTTTAAATAGACTCTACTGATCCATTTATTAAACAATAATCTAATATTTAACCTCTAAAATTTGTTAGTTAGGTTTAATAAATTGTTTTTTTAATTAGTGTAATTAATGTTTTTGTAACAAATCGCAACACAATTTTTAACATGTTTTGTCACAGCCTGTATCACCCCATCTGAAAATCAAAAAGTAGTAAAACCATACATTTTCTTAAAGCTGAAAGTGTGCTTTTTCACAATATAACATCAATTTTGAGCCATGACTTAATACTGACAAGTGTAATGAGTTGTCATCAATATCACAAAACTATACTTTTTTGTGATATTACCCTTTAATTTTTTACACACCCTGTATAGCAACTTGACCTTGGATGATTCAGATTCTCTGAAGTATAAGCTTTCAGAAAATGTATACTTTTGTTGGTTTCTGATAGGTACTTTTTGAGTTATATTGGTTTAAATGCAAGAAGTGACAAAATTCATAATTTTGATGCCTGTAACGCAAAGGGGTCCCACCATACGACACATGACCACTCACAAACTGACCGATATGTTCACTTTTGACCCTTTCAGCCTGGTAATCACTGAATCACAAAGTTTCTGGACTTTCAAGTACATAGGAATGAGAGAGTTAACTACCACACAAAATCTCCAACATTGCCTTATGTGACTGACATGCTGACATTACTGTGTTAGCTAATTTGAGCAGTAGCACATTTGTCTGCTTTTCAAATTACTGTCGGTATTTGGTAGAGTTCTTTAAATCTACATGCACTCAGACACCTTGTACAACAAATGAATTCACTACGGAAGCATACACCTGTTTTACTTTGGGTCATCATTTTGTTGGAAAAAAAATATTGTTGAAGTACAGAGTCTGGATAAACCTTTATTTTGTGGAAGCTACATGTAAATTGTGGGATTGAAAAAAAAATCTTTATGCTTCAAGCAGGAAGTAAACTACTGGTTGCAGAAGTGCAAGCAACACACAAAAAGAAAATGCAAAATCCTTTTCAGTACATTAAACACAATGTGTGCGCAGCTCTAGGCAAAATGTGGGTGCGCCATTGACATCGCATGTTTTCAGTTGGAAAAAATAATGATGGCACACCTATTCATGATCACGGCCGAATGGACTTAATAAATTGGAGTATAGCACCTGTGTTCCCACTTTGCACGACCTACCAAGATAAAGAAGAAAAGAGTATACAAAGGGGTGAAGGGTATGAAACTGAGATCAAGAATTTTGTCACAATTGTTTGCATTATTTTCAGTATCAGACATACATACTGTATATATGTACACAGTTGCATAAGAAAATTATGTATAAATACATAAATCATATCCTATGTTACACTAATAATCTATACAGCTTACAAAAATGAGCTAGGATTTCCAGGTTTCAGCTACCAGTACTTGTAAATGTCACATACAAACTGTTGCACTGCGCATTGTTAATGTTAAACTGTATATTTACGAGCTACAGGTGGTTCAATGTGTAGGTTTATACTGTATGGTGATTTATTGCGTATGCAGGGTTGCAGGGGAAGGGAAAAAAATGTGTTAAAAAGCAATGAGGTATGGACCTTCCTAAATCACGTAAACTAAGAGTAGGTTTTCAATTTTTCCATTTGATAGCATTCCAGAAATTTGACACTTTATGAGTATGATCACGTTTTTTGCATCACTTTCAGGAAATGAATATGGTATCACTTGAAAGCTATGTGTTCTAAACAATTTGCCTATAAAATCACAAATATTTGACAAGGTTATAAAGACAAGGAAAGGAAAGTCATATTTTTGCAAAATTCATTTCTTTTATAGACTGAAAATAAATGAGTTTCGGAAAATACAACATCAAAAGTATTCAGAGCACTGAAACATAAATCATACCATTAAACCAAGTATACTTTCATCTCTTTTGCACAGTTTATGTTTATAGGTTATTATTCGAAGTTGATATTATAGTTACAAATTTGTTCAATGCAGCACTGTCTGAAAAAAAAATTGTGGCATTTCATGTTGTTTTCTGATTTTTTAATTGTGATTTGTTGATGAAAGAATGATGAAAACTTTCTCCGATTGACCACACTTACATTTGGGCTTAAACACAGTAACAAATATTTCTACCCAGAGACATTCATGTACAGTAGGCTTATAAGATGTTGACAAAACAAAATTTGGCTTCCTAATTACAAGCCAGTACAAGGTCACAAAAACCTCAATTTTCCCCCAAAAGGAGATACAAGGTTTTGTTACCTGGGCAACAATAAATAATATCTGATATTCTGATAATTATTGGCAAGTGCGAGTACAGTAATTATTCATGTATCAACATCAATTTTATAATCCTTTGGTGCAGAGCCAGAAGTTAATAAATATCGTATCCAAATCCAACAATTGCATGGGCTGAAAAGATATATTTTAAGACCCAGCTCCCCAAATTCCCATTCACACACTAAATTATCCATTTAAAGATTGGGTTATTGATTTGCAAGTCCATTACTTCCCTTCATTATCAATACACAAACGGATTAGTACTTACAAAGGGTGTTTGAAAGTCTGAGATCCATACGTCATGAATTTGTTGTTTTATAGAAAAAACTAATAAACGACATTTACCAGAATGTTGTCTTCTGTGAGTTTCGAATTTGCTCAAAATGCGAATCACGATACTGTGCACCGTAGCAACGAAGCGAGCGCCCTGAGGTCAAGCGCTATCCTGCGCGACCGTTGGCCAACGGCTGATCGGATCATTTTGGAACGGCACGTGCACGTTTCACGTCGCGGATTTTTTAAAATTGCTCCGAGCAAATGGAAAAAGGATGAATTAAACGTCCAGATGTACACCAACACTCAATATTTAACCCCAATTCCTCTAGAAAGGCTGTATTTATATAACTTCACCATATGGACTATATCAGGCTGAGTTGATCTCAATAGATTTCTGACGTCAAATCAAAATAACCAACTTAAAGGGATTGTATCTGAATACTTAGATAAGTGCATACATGTTTGGTTATATTTTACCATTTTAAATTTTAACATAACATGCGAACTTTCAGCCATATGTTACTACATGTACCTGTAGGCAAATACAGCACAAGATTGAAGGAAGAAAATAAAAAATGCCATATGGTATTGGTAATCAATTCTTGGCTCACTGATATAAATGTACACAAATCTGACTACACAGACCAGCCCAGAGCAAACACCCAATCTGTACAGCTGCCATTTACATGTATGCAAACTAAACAAATCAATGAACTCTGTGCATTCAAACACCTGCAAAACAGATTTGATTCTAAAATCAATATCAGAGTTATTACCACACACATAATGTAATATAATCACCAGTTAATTTCAATCAAGTCATGCTCTGATTATCACGGAATGAACAAATTTTGTTGTTGTAGAGTTCAGAAAAGCCTAGGATTTTCACACTTAGGTAATAAATAAGTTCATGTATGGCGGTATTATTTCCTATACTTCCAAAACCAGTCGTGCAAAAACTTGGTGGGCTACAGGTTAAGGGTCAGTTAAAGGTAAATGACATGATTGGGGTAGTCCTCAACTGGGGCTGAAACTACTCTAGAATCAAGTAAACTATGCAAGGATTCTCCTGTAAAAATCTTGTAGTTGAACGTTGACTCATTCTAAAATAAACAATGTCAATATCACTCATAGCACGGAAACCTGCTGTGTGACTCTCTATGGGGCTTATTTTTATCGTCCCCGGATAAAATTAATATACTCCTATGTTTATGCTTGATTCTCCTTCCTTAAGTAAACAAATTACAGACAAATTCTCCCAGGTGGGAGATCCACTCCTGCTAGTGTATAGTTGGTATATATTTCAACTCATTTGGTTCTTGAGGCATTTTCAAGTGTTCCCAATCATGTCACTAACCTTTAAGGGTCAGTTAACCTATTGGATGCAGCATATTTACATGTACCAGAAATGTAGTCCAGCATAACCACAGTTAAGTGTTCACCATCTGTCAGAAAGCTTCATTCACCAATCAGCATTCAGAACAATCTCCACGTACAGTAGTTACAATAAATGTTATTGTTTAATCCATTCTTGAGTATGATGGACATTTAGTAAATCATTCACACATAAATTATGCATCAAAGCACCAACTTTGAAGGCAAGTAAAGACAATCTGGTGTACAACTTTTTTCTGGGAGGTGGGGGGGGGGGTCAAACTTTTCACCAACATGATTGAACTTGGCAGATTTACTAGTGGTTGAGAGACAATTAACTCTTAACATGCCATAGGATTTTAACCTCTATGTGCTTTATGTGTATGATTTGGTGCAGATCTGCGACTTCAGCATGTAAAGAGTTAAAGCCATTGGCTAACATTTACCACAGTTAAAAAAATCTGAGCTACATGATTCCCAATGCTACCAGTGTGTTTATAAGGTCTAAAAATGAAGCCCTGAAAAAATTGTATTTCAAAATGATTATTTACAGGTAGTGCTTTAAAAAAGTGAAAATCGTAAGTTGACTGGATTCACCTTCCCATTTCTTCCCACAGACTTACTGTGTGTAGATCTAGGCTATTTTTTACTGGCCCTGAGTATTAATTGTTTATTCATTCATACCTTGCCATTGGCAGCATAAATTTCCGAACTTTTGTATTCTAGGGTGTTTATTTGTCCATTCAACCACTACTATATAGCTCAGATATCAAAGTTTGACAATTTTTTAAATTGAAGCTCCACAATGTTAGCCTATCTTTAAAGATAAGCAGATAACAAGCAAAATATTATCTCACATTCTCTCTCTGAGGAAAACAATTGTTTCAATTTTAATTTTCAGCAGAGTTTTTAACACTTAAAACCCGTATCAAGGAACCCACTACTATGACCTTAACCTTAATCATCATTCATATGAGGCTGTGTTTATTCATCCCATTGCTTGATTTTGAAAACATAAATCTAGTTGAAAAACAAATCAAATCTTATCTTCATCACTGACTTGTTACTTGATACATCCCTGTCAGCTGTCCACAGTCTCTGCCAAACAATATTTTCTCCAGGTTCACAGCAATAATCAATCAATTTACATTGTAAGTTGCATTTCCCACTTTCTGAAACTAAATCCCCCTTCATATCTGTCAGTCCCCAACTATAATTATTTCATCATGTTAAAGGAATCATTTGAAAGCGATGTTTTCAGTTTTCAAACTTCTTAGCTACATAATCTTCCAAGGTATCAAAGTGTCTTTTAATAAGGTCCGAAAAGAAGCCTTGAACAACTTGTACAAAATGATCTTGTACGGCTTTAAAAAAATAAAATAAATAAATTTAAAAAAATTATAAAGTATCACTTTTACCATGCCCATTTTTGCCCATAGACTGCTCTGCTACAAAATAAGTGTTGGCACAATGTTTATCCATCTCTTGCCAGTGAGAGCAGAACTTTCCAATTTTTTTATTCTACATGTAGAATTTTTATTTGTCTATTCAAGTACCATCATATAACTCAAATATCAAGTTCTGACATTCTTTTAAATTGAATTTCTACAAAGTTGAAGAAAATGTCCTCAAACATTACATAAACCTTTTCTAATAAGCTTTTCATCATGTAATGTTCAATTTTAAACTAACTTGTTTATATGCTGAGTTACGTACAAACAGCATGTCAAAGCATTGGTAAATGTTTTTATACTTGACAGCTGCAAACAGACATTAACAGTAAACAGTAAATTTCTCAATGATTTTTATTTCCAATGAGTGATTTACAATAGCCTGACCAGCTGCTGTAACTGGATTGCACAGATTTGGACAAGTTTCAAGAAACATTAGATCTAATCCAAGCCTTTCAATGGCAATGACTGTACTTCTGTACATCTTGAACCTTGGCCCTTGAGTGAATTTAATCCCTATGGATATATAGATGCTAAAAATCAGAGCAAGCATCTGTTTCTACCCCTCGGCTAGAGTAATAGCACACTCACTCTCCAACCTTTTCTACCTCCAGAGTACACTCACTCTTCCCATGCTCTACCCTACTACACTAGCCTTACTTCAAACTTCAAAGCAGTTAGTTGATGATAGTAATTTCTCTAACTTGTAGGTTCACTATGTTCTGGAAAACAGACTAGTGGAGAACTAAACTGGGATGGTGCAGATACATGTATGTAACATCAATGGCCAACAGTTAGCGTGAGGTGCAGTGAGAGTGAAAATGGACAGAAATAACAATACAGGCCTACAATAAAATATGGTGGCCCGTACAAAATCCAAGTGCATGGTACTACAGCATTCTGAATCCTGCCAAAGGCTGCAACTTCCTGATAACATGTACAGTAGCACAGCATCCTGGAAAACAGCCAGGAATTTTGATTTGTTATGGCAAGTGCTTCCACTTCCAGACTCTTATGGTGCATAGGAAGGAGAATTTGTATGAATGTACGGAAGCTTTTGGAATGATAGTACACTAAAGTGCACTCCCATTATAACGAACACAGTTATAACAAAAATTCCTGTTACAACAAAGTAGAAATTCAGGTCCCAAAATTATATATATATCCTTATATAAATGTACTTTCACTGTTTGGTTATACAAAATTTTGATACAATGAAAGAAAACTGCCAGTCCCGAGGGCTTCATTATAACGGGAGTCGCCTGTAGTAGTCATGTCTGCCACAGTATGTGGCGAGGGTGACATGATATTGGAGCAGAAATACTGACAAAGTCAAAGTGAATTTTGTAAGAGGATTAGATCCAGATGTAAAAAAATTAACAGTTTTACACAGAATTCATACATGGAAATAAAATAAACACTGATTAGTCTGTAGCACTGTCCTAAATATACAATATATAGGTCTCTGTCACTCGCGACAACATTTACCCATGGCCCACTGTAATCCAAGCAAACCACAACTACAGTACATCAATTTCACCTATTAAAAGAAATCAATCAACTTAGACTGACCTCTAATTTTTCTTGGTGTCACCAATTTTTATTTAACAAAATCAACTTCAACTGACCTAAATTGATGAAAATGTTTGAATTTTTGTAATCCATGTAACACCAGCATTGCTATTGTACAGTATGGTATGAAGTCGCTCATTTAATTTAGCCTTGACTAAAACTCAGTCTTAAAGGCATTGTATAACAATGTTTCCAGTTTAAAAAATCTGAGCCACATGATTCCCCATGCTACTAGCGCTTTGATATGGTCTAAAAATGAAGCCCTGAAAAAATTGCAGTGTAAAACAATCATTCAGTGCTTTAAAACAGTGAAAATCATTGAGAGACCATTCCAGCTTTTCTCCATAGACTGCTGTGTTGCAGAATTTCTTATCGGCTGATATAAAATTAATGTGCCAATTTGTATCCGCACATATTGTACTAGTGACAGCATAACTGTCCAAACTTTTGTGTTCTAGGGTGTTTATTTGTCCATTCAAACACTGTCAGATATGTCAGATAGCAAAGGTCGACAATTTTTTAAACGGGTCTTCCACAGTGTTATATAGTGTCTTTAAATAATGACTGTAGGTGAGGTGAATGGGTAGTGTCGACTTGATCCTAAAGTCACACGTCTGCCATCTCCTCTCTTAGACAAAAGATATCTAGGGCATGCTTCAATGAAAGTCGTGTTTTACAGAATTTACTCTGTTTTATATAGTTTTTTTTGGGGGGGGGGGGGCGGGTAGGGAGAGCAAACCTAGACTAATAAAGGGGACAAGGCAATATCAGATCAAAAATATCTTGAACAAGTCATTATGGTCAGTCACATTTTCACATACATGTACCATGTTTCTCTGATTTCCGTTCATTTCATGGAAATTAAGACAAAATATAGGCCTACTATATATGCTGAATATTTCATGGTGGTTTTATTTTGGTGGATTTTGTTTACTGAATGCAAAAATTTTCACTTCCTGACATTTGTGTACAAAGTGAATGCAAATACAATCACGAAAATATACTCTTGCGAATTCCCCGTCTTGAAGCAAAATCCCGAAAATATATGGACGCCAAATATATGGCGTATACAGTACTAGCAAATCCAGGCATTTTCGATTCAACACTAACTTAATTCTCATACTCAACATGGAGTTGCCATCTATACTCAGTGTGCTCACACTCATGGATCACATAAACTCAGCGACAAACAATGTTCTATGGTTATCCTGCGCCAATCTATCGCAGGATATAACCATAAATAATTTCAATTGTTTTGAACCAATTAGTCTACTTGCTGATAGATATGACACATCGCCTGCGCTGCGGCACGCATGGCTACCTGAAGTTAATGCAGAAATAATAATTGTGATTATCACCTGTCTCGGTCTTATGCTTGCATTTAAGGTAAATGACATGATTGGGGATAGTCCTCACCTTGGGCTGAAACTATTCTAGAATCAAGTAAACTATACAAGGATTCTGCTGTGAAGATCTTGTAGTCAAACGTTGACTCATTCTAAAATAAACAATGTCAATATCCCTCGTGGCAGGCAAATTATGGCGGTTATTTTTATCGGGCACAAGAGAATTACAATACTTTATGTTCATGCTTGATTCTCCTTAGTAAACATATCAGAGACAAATCCTCCCAGCTGGGATATCCACTCCAGCTGGGCCTAATATAGTTGGTATATTATATATATTTCAACTCATTTGATTTGGTTGTTGATGCATTTTCAAGTGTTCCCAAGACCTAGCCTGTCCAGACGCCGTGCGTATAGCACGGCGTCTGGCCTATACCTTCGCAGTCTCGTGGGGTCCGAGGTGCGACTATTTGCGGGGCTTCTTATTACAACGAAAAAATTATTTAAATTGTCCACCCACAGACACTTCAATGTCTATATAGTTGCAGCGCATTACTAAAACTTAGAAAAAATATGTT
>JZLH01S0157333.1:27684-42170 GCA_001188425.1 Eucidaris tribuloides
AGGAAGATAATCCGCTAATTGAGAATTGCTGGTGCCGCACCGACGCAGAAATATTTGAATTGAGGAATAATTGTTTCTATCCAGAGTTTTATTGATATGTCAATAGTTGATAGTTTAATAAAATTATCTTCTATCAACCTTGCCACACACTACTGTACATCCACGCGTACATACTTCTTCCTTGCCAAATAGAATTGCAGCATACGCTCATTAACATGCATTTTGAGTTTGAAGGGTCTCTTTCAATAATGATATTTTTAGTAGCGTTATTTACTGGAAAATAACAAATGGATTTTAAAGGTCAATGGAATCCAAGGGCGTCACCTGGGGGGGGGGGAGAGTTCACTGGGTGCATCGGTGCACTCCCCACAGAGCCATAGAGTACGCCCTGGCAAGCAAAACGAAATTATGCACGCACTTTTTCTGGGCTTTTCAAGCTCCTGATTTATCTCAACTTTAGTTCCACCTCTCCTAAAGATGTCACCTCCCATGTCACTTTAATTACCTCCCCAAGATGTGGCACTTCTCCGTACGCCAAAGCCGCCTATCGCCCTTATATCCTTTTCTCCTTTCTTCTCTCCAAGGTAGAAGACATTATTCAATTTGCAGCGCACCAGTAGCGTAAGCCACTTTTGCCATTGGGGGGGCAAGGCCACCGCCGAAATGTACGACAAACTCCGACGTAGCGCTGACTATTTTCGTGTTGTGTAAATGATAACAGTTTAATGATTTAACGATGACAGTTGAATAATACACAGGGGCGGGTTCTAGCTTTTTTGGTAAGGTTTTGTTTTGAGTGAATGGTGAGGGAGACAATTTAAAAATTGCTATGTTTGCGCCGCGAAGCGCGCCGAAAATTTTTAGAATTGTCTATGTGTGCGCGCGAAGCGACGCCGAAAATTTTCAAAATATGTCATGTTTTTCGCGAGAAGCGCGACGAACTTGCAAAACTGTATATGTTTAGCGCGCGAAGCCGCGCCAAAATTTGAGAATTTTGAGTATGCAAAAATTGAAAATTGAGTATGTTTGATACTTGGCAACTTAAACAAGGGGGGGGGGGGTTAATACCTCCCTAACGGCCACCCCTCCGCACTGAATGACAAATATAAGATGCTTTCTTCTACTAAATAATGGTAATGTATGCGCGAGTGAGCGAAGCGAAGCGGAGCGCTTCAGACATTAAAGATTTCAAGTCCAGAAGAAAGTTGAATTTCCTACAACCCGTAAACGAAGCCTTCTGATGTTCCTGATATATTGATATCAGCACTCGTAGTATTCATTTTAATAGGAAACAACAATATAATCATTGCAACAAGTTTTGTTATTCAACATTGCTTGGAAGAACATTGGTGGCTTTGGTTTGGCTGTCGAACGAGGAACGGGTCGAAGGGCAAAATATTTCCAATAGCACTTTAATGGTGGGGCTAGTGTGCTTCCCGGTTTCAAATAGCGTTCTATTCTCTTTTTCCCAAGATGTTTTCCTAACTACACGTTGTTATATGTTGAATCTCCTAACTGTTTAATGTTGTAGGCCTGTAACATTTTGTACCGTACATCATTCATGCTCGGTTCGGTTGATTTGGAATGTTTTCGATGTAGGCTATATACAGTTTGACTGCAAGTTTGACGTACCAAGTGTCATCAATCATAGTACTCATGAACAAGACGGTTTTGCCTGTTACCGAAAAACTCCTGACTGATATAAAGAAAATCACTTATGCGAGCGAGCGGAGCGAGCGAGCTTGAAAAAAAAAGATTTGCGCATTTTAAACAAGAGCCCCCGGGGGCACGGACGACTCACCTGAGTTCTCGCAACTGTTATGGTAACCCATAGAAAAAACGATCAGCTATATGTATAGTTTTGGCGCTTGAAGCCTTGCTGATATTCTAAGGCCACCCCACGTAGCCAAATGAACTCAGCTTGGAAAACTTTGACCATCCCCTTGCCAATTACACGTATAGCTGATTTTTCCAAGTTTAATTAAATTCTGACATCCATTTTTATAAAGACAAGACACGCCCTAGTATCTTAAAATTGAACGCTTGACGTACTACATGTACCTGACGCCAATTTAACATTGAGGTCACTATACATGTAGCATTTACGCATCCAAAGTTGTCACAAACGGGCCAATAAAAGAAACATTCAATTCATTTGACCTTTGACCTACATATGTGACCTTTTGACGCCCGCAAATTACATTGAAGAGTCGCCTGTTATGCGGCATCTACCACCCAAGTTTGGTTACAAATGGGACTTGTGTTAGAAAGTTACCTAGTTTGGCCCTATGGGCCCTGCCCCCTGGGCCCCGCATGGGGGGCCTGGTGTACCATTCGCAGGAACTCTCTATCCCCTCCCCCTGAGGATGGCATTCCACCCTGAAGTTTGGTCTAAATCCATTGATGTGATGTGAATTAATTTCCATAGGCCCCATCACGGCAAACTTTTGCCCCCTTTCAGGCCAAAACCGGGCCACCCTGGGCATTGTCATGAGGACATTAATTATGCACATATAGAGGTATCTACAGCACGAAGTGGTTTTACCTAAAGCTATTTTCTGGATCTAGAGATAGAAGATGTTTGAAAACTACCCTACTTTTTGAGCCCTTTAAGAGGCCTCTGCCGCCTGGGCCCCTAGGGGCCAGGCTGTACCATTGAGATCCCCTACTTGAATCCACCCCTAAGGATGCAATTCCTGCAAGTTTGGGCCAAATCCAAATCATTGGCATTTTGAAGAAGAAGCTGAAAATGTGTAAAAGTTTACGCACGACGAACGACGAACGACGCAGCGACCGCACGACGCACGACGCACACCGCACGACGGCACGACGGAAGCGACGGACGAAAAGCGATCGCAAATAGCTCACTGAGGCCTTTGCTCAGGTGAGCTAAAAATGCAATTTCTTTCAATATTTCTGTGTTTTTTGAGATACTTTCGTCGTACAAAAATTATTTTTGTCGGTCCGCGTGTACCGACGGAGTCCTTCGTGTAACCGACGAAATTCGAAAAGCATTATTGGGGGGGCAACTGCCCGCCTCTGCCCCCCTCTTGGCTACGCTAATGAGGCGCACCACGCAGATAAGGACTGGAACACAAACTTTTTTCGCGCCTCCCTTTAGGGGTGCCGTGTTTAATTCACCCTAGCATCGTAAATTCGGTATCATATTTCCCGTGGAAATGGTTTTGATGGTTGGAAAGAACTTCCAACAAACGAAAAAATGCTCAATATATGATTACTCTGGAAGGCGGTTTTAATAAGAAGACAACACCCCAGCTAAGGAAGAAAGCGCTTCCATAAACTCAAAAGGCATGCGTTATATGCGATGTTGGAGCAATACTTTGACAATTGGGTTACACCTTAATGCAAACAGCTACCAGTCCCCCGCCCACAACACATGATCATCCACACACACACATACACACACACACACACACACACACACACCATCACAACACTCACGCATCACACCACACACCAAACACACACACACACACACACAGCCACACACATACACACACACACACACACAGCACACACACACACACACAACGCACACAACACACACACCACACGACACACAAACGCACACACACAAACACACACACACCAGCACACACACCACACACACAACACCCACACACACACAGCACACACAAACACACACACACAGCACAGATATCAATAATACGGGCTATCCAAACCGTTTGTATTTTTTGATGTCGGAAAATGACATACAAACACACACACATACATACCATACATACGTAAATACATACAAACATACATGTACACACACGCACACACAAACACATACACAATAGCCGCAACCACACACACACACACACACACACACACAAAATACAAATACAGATCGACACACACATACCGCGTAACCACTCACACACACACAGCATCACAACACACGAACACATCACACACACACACACACCACACAGCACACACACACACATGCGCACAAACACACACACTCAAACCCACACATTCACACACACACACCGCGCACTGCCACACACCACACACACCACCACACACACAAGTGCGCGCGCATGCACACACATACACACATCACCTTATACATGGTTTCTGGCATGCTCTTATATCCATACAAGACCGATTTCTAACTGCAATAAGGCTTATGGAATTAAAGCCAGCGCTCCCGCCTTCATTCGCTCTTACATATAAGGGAATTTGTCCAAACTAAAGAATATGTTGATAAATACAATTAGTCGCAGGAACGTAACCAAGACTTAGAATATGGTCAAAATCGAGTAACATTCAGGTGAATTTTAGACAGTTTGATAACGTTTACGCACTGTATTTTTTTCGATTTGACGGCAATATTAGTGTCAGACACAACTTGTGCATTTTGACCAACTTGTCAGAGTTTTTTTTTTCTAGCTGATATACTGTATATGACCGCATAATACATGTAGGCCTGTGTACGAGCACACAAATTTCCACTCCACAAACACCACAGACACAAACAACATACACACAACACCACGCACACACACACACACACACCACACACTACCACACACACACAGCACACACCACACAAACGTTTAAATGGCAGTCCACAAAAATAAATGAATGAAAACGGAAAGAAATGAAGTGAAACAAAACGAAAAGAGCAAACGAAACAAAATGAAATGAAATGGAAGTGAAATGAAATGAAAATGAAATGAAATGAAATGAAATGAAATGAAATGAAATGAAATGAAACGAAATTAAATGCTGAAATTAAATGAATTAAGAAAATTGAAATGAAATGAAATAAAATGAAAGTAAAAGAAAAGAAAAGAAAATATGTGCAGTTCCAAGCTTTCTGATACATGTACTCTAAAACTTACCGTCGGGTTGATTGGTGCCGGGTATAACGATACTGGAATAACGAAGACTTATCTGAAACGTTAATTTTCAAGGCTATTTCTTTATTTTGTACTATCATTGCGTAGTAAAAAGTAAACCACAGTACATGTATATTAATAAATAACAGTGATGGAACTATTACATACACATACGTCATACATATTACCACTTCATATGTAAAACTTGAAAGTACTGCCAAATAATGCAGTCATGTTAAAGCTATTTTGATTTGCATTCATCAACTTAATACAGTTTAACTACACTTAAAAGCGTGACGATCATAAAAGTATTAACACAAATCAATAATACTTAAAAATACATTGGCTTAAAGGACCACTGTCATGACAGAATTGAAAATGCCCTCTTTTGACTAAAATTATGAAAAGGGTGTACTTATTACACCCATAATGCAACAGAAACATCCATGACAGTGTGGAAAAAATACATTTCATTTTCTCCCACGACCTGTACACTATGGCACTACAACAGTCCATGTGCCTGTATTCCAGGACTAGTTGACATCCTTTCTGTGGTTGAGTTGACCCTTGACAATGGGCTCTTAAACATACTTACATTTACAAACATTAACATACACAAAGAAGCACATTTAACTAAAGTCAAACGATTTTCGTGGTGAAGACAACATGAAAAGTAACAAACGGATCTACCACTTATTTCACGAAAATTACATTTTAACGACAAATATAGGCCTACCAAAGATACCGTGGGGCGGTAATGCAAATGAAGTATAAACTAAAGGGAGGTAGAAAAGTACTTTCACTTGATTTATTTCAGGTTAATTTTATCAGGATTGTCCTTTCAGTTAATTAATTGTTCTCCCAAGAGGCCTTGCATACAGTACAAAGCAATATAAAACAAGTACGAAAAGATGTATATTCATATGTACGACGTCGACATACTCGGGTATACTCAGTGATGACAAACGAATTACAAACAATGGACGATGCATATCTCATTAAAAATATTTACATGTTCTTTCAAATAAAAATTCTGATAGAAAACGGTACATAATTACATTCTACAGGGCTATATTGCGAAAATCTTTTGAATAGCCTGACTTTGGCTTGAGTAAACTGGCAAATTTTGACATAACGTGTTGGTATAGATGGTGTTCAAAAAGACATCAACTTTTGTATAATCTTAATAACACCTTATTGTTATAAACATAAACATTATTCTCGTTAAGCCCCATTCTAACAATTTCATTTGCGTGGAAACAGTCAAGCGTGGACTATATCAAAAGTCTGTAGTGAAGTAAGTCTTATTGTACTTTGCGTAACAGTACTGTGTACATTTGCCCAAATAACCAAACCAATGGTTGGTTATTTGAAACCATAATCTATAATTGATATAACGGTCCATTGTAAAGGGTAATGGTAATATTTAATTTGTCAGATATAACGGTTTGATTTATCAATTAACTACAAATTGTTTCAGTATAGAACATACTTTGTATTGGTAAATTTGTTATAATACCACGATTTGTTTCCGAAAGTGTATCCGTTCTACTTTCAAATAACATTGCTTTTACTTATCAAAATTTAACTGTAAGTCATTCTGCATCCCTGGATGTACCGTTTAATTTAACTCACTGGAACAGAAACGTCTGAGTAGAAGTACATAACACTAGCTTTACACGATCATCAGGATAAAAGCAAACGTTGCATAGATTTAAATCACAGGGCCATCAACAACGATTTTAAATCTGAAACGGGGCACAATTTGATTCTGTGGTATCCAATCTCTATTGGTTTCAAAACCCATTTTGAACCCACAATAAATATGTACCATATACCACGTATTTTGTCAGTATGTATATTGAATACGATTGTGGGTATGACTGAATTAAACACTATTCTGAAGTCGAGAAAGAGCCCTGTCCTGCATGTGAAGCATTTCATACCATCTTTTTTCAGCAAGCAATAAATATTCACAACCTGTTAACGCAGTTGTAGTTGACTTGAATTGAGTAGTTCAAAACCACTCTGGCAATTGCTATAGGTATAAATCATTGGTAGCAATATGAGACAACAGGTGTACGTGTGCACGGTTTCCAAGGATTTTTTTTTTTTATGAATTATGATATATCACAAGACGGACGGGATTTGCAATCAAGTCTTTCGCCCCAATTTGATACATGGGAGTGTATTTTTGATGACTCATCGTACTTAGAATATTTATTACGCTTACACTTTTACCCGTAAAGATGATTAAATGCCAAGATATTAAATAATTTTGTATCATCATTATTAAGCCTAATCTTTTGCTATATTTGAATTGGATATATTCAAAACTACGTGTAACATAGGTTGTATAGTATACGGTATACACGATAATCAATAGTTATATCATCCCATTAGATTCCAATTCAATGCACTAAAATTAGTGGGCAACTTATTTAAGAAATTATTGTGTTACCAAAGACATCATTTTTTTTTTACAGATTACTGTTGTCATTAACTTGTAAATTTTGTTTAGTTCAAAATTAATATGGTTTCTGAGCCGATACCAAATAGTTGGTCAGTTTTCAGGGAATTATCATAAAAGAGTATGAAATGCGTACGCATTTCCAGCTTTGAGAGTTTTGTCGTTGTTGTTGTCGTTGTTATGTTTAAAGTCCCCCAATCCCGGGGGGTCACTCTCCACACGGCCTGTCTCCCACCTGTGTCCAACAACCTCAGAAATGCACTCCAGACGGCGTAACCTACATAACCAAATTTGCAACCCTAAATGGCGTAACACATCCGAAAAGCTACCCTAAGTGGCGTGACTCCCAGGAAATCCACTTATTCTGATACCCTAAGTGGCGTGAACAGGTAATCCACTAATTTGATACCCTAAGTTGCGTAAACAGTGAAATCAACTAATTTGATACCCCACCCAAGTGTCCTTCTCATCTAATACATTATTGTACATTGCGCAACCCAAAGAGGTTCACTTAACAATTCATAAATAATTCTCCTAATTATCAAACGTTCATTTTGGAGATGTTATTAGATCCACACAAAATTTGCACCCCTAAATGGCGTAATCTACATAACCCAATTAGTAACCCTAAATGGCGTGACATGTGAGAAAAGGCTACCCTAAGTGGTGATTGCCAGCTAACGGTGCTGGAAAGGCCACCCTTTTTCCAAAAGACGTCGACGACGCCCGAGGGCTGAAAAGGGGACCCTTTTCGACGCTTTTTCTGGACGCGGGTGCGTAGCAGGCCGTGGGGAGAGCGACCCCCCCCCCGGGCCCCCAATACCGTCTCTTATTTCTCCCTATATAGTCTTCCCTTACATGTTCATGAAACTTTTTGGTCCGCACTGGTCGATTTCAGCATATTCCGCACCTGCAGTGAAATCCGGATTCCGCCGTTGTGGAACTCTCTGATAGGGATTCGCCTGATTTGGGATCGCTGGGGCCGAACCTTCGACACTCTGCTTTCGGCGGACCTCCGACACGCTCGGCACCCTTGGTACCTGGTAGACCGGACCAGGCGACGATCTCGTGTTCCAACTTGCGGACCGATCGCGATGGTCTTCAGAAAAATCATTCGCAGGAATGGCGCGCAAATCTGTACCAGACCCGCGTGTTACATTTGCGTAATCCATCATATTCTCCACTGTTGATTGTGATGTCGAGGGTGCCATTGAATGTGAGGGCATGAACCTTTGATACTCACTGTCCGCGTTGATGCCTGGTCCTGTGGGTTTAATTCCATTTGAAGGCGAGTTCATTTCATAGTACTCATTTATCTGACTTTGCACATTGTTTTTATGGACTACCGATGGTTGTTGGGGTTCATCTCGGTTGCTGGTCTTTTTAACGACGGCGTAGCTTGTTCCATCGGGAAACGGGCCATAGTTTGGCGTCGACTCAGACGTGCTTAGGTGCGCACTACCTCGTGACGACCAGAACTGACTGGCGTCGTTGCGCTTGTCCCCTTTCCAGTTGTAAGGACGCCCCTTACATCTCACGACGATAAATCCAACGATACACACTGTCAAGAGTGTGAACAGAACACCTGTTAGAAATGACAACGACACTGCTACAATGGAAATACTGGAGTTTGCACTTGGTGAAGTGCATTGCTTGCGAGCCATGTAAAGCATTCTCGTTCTTGAAGACCTCAGTCCAGTAGGAGTAGAGACCTCGCAGGTGAATTCTGTAGCATTTTCTCTAAAAGTTACTCCTGACAAATGGAGCTCGCGTCCACCTGCAGATATGACGTATTCCGACATTCTACCAGTCGGTTGTGGTATTGATAGATTATTGGCGTACCATCGGTACGTCACGGAAGGCATCCCGATGCCTGAGCAGCTCATCGTGACGTCATCATCCTCATAAACGACGTCTCGAGACATGGCTAAAGTCACTGTTGGCATCACGGTGAGCGGTGTGACTTCACAGAAGCGAGGCTCAAGCATCGCTCGACTATTCGCTTGACACGAAAAACGAACCCCGTTATCCGACGGTCTCAGCATCAGTTCATACCGTAAGGTGTTATTGCCACTGTCTTTGATGCCTGACAGTCGCTCATCGTCCCTGCGATTCCAAACCAACTCCGCCGGTGGGACCCCTCCCTGCGAAGTACAAACCAAAGTTACCCAGTCATTTAGCTGGTGTGGTCCTTCTGGTTCAACTGCACAAAGTGGGTATAAGGATCCGGGTGGGGCAATCACAACTACCTCATAGTAGAGAGTTTTCAGGTACGTTTCATCAACACTTTGATAGATGTAACAACGAAAGGTTTTATTATCTGCCAACTTCAGGTGTGATATTTGAAGGTTGTACTGTTGACCGGTACCTACAACAGCTATCCGAGAAGCAATATCAACTGGAAGTCGGTGATTTATATCGCGATTGGTAGTAAGAGGACCATCGCCATACCACAATACATCCGTACCGTTTGTTCCACTGAGACTGCATGGAAGGGTAACATTGTCGCCTGCCACAACCTGGCGGTGAATGATCTGTGTATTGACGACGACTGTGACTGATAAAATCAATATTATCTCGAATGATTTCATCGCGTCCATGATTGCTCTGAGGTGATCCAGAAAAATAATATTCATAAGATCGACGCATCCGAGAGTGGGAAACTCTCAAGTGTACAGTGAATAATAGCCTTGACGTGTTATTATGATTGACACCACCGTGTTTCTCAGGTGCAGAAATAAAGTTATTGGTAATTTTGTTGTCCACTCAAGTCAGACTTATATCGTTTAGCAATGAGCAATTGAATTAACATTGCTTTCGCTGAAAATTCCTTCAATATAATTTCGTTGAACCGGTCGCTTTCTTGCTTGGTCCAAATCACCGTTCACGACATCGACTCTCTGAAAAAAAACACCATTCAACTATCTAGGATCCGATTCGAAAGCCCAGCCCGAACCATCGCCTTTTGTCAAGTTCACTCTTTCAGTACTGCATTATCAATATCACATGAAAAGTCTCCGGTGTTATGTTGTGTCGGTATTGGAGGGGTTAAAGGATATAGACTGTCGCTCGGGAAGTTCTGCACACGCGATATATACAAAAAAATAATAAATCTGAGCTTGTAAACAGGATCCACCATATCCATCCGTTGAAACCATACCATTTAAATACTTCGTACTACGACTGCGCTCCCCGTATCCGATCGCTTTGTCCGTTTGCAGTGGTCGAGCGTTAAAATGAGATCGTGTATTATGAAAAATGTGGTATTGAAAAGATCAGATAATCACTGGCTTCCATTCACAACAAAACTTATGCTTCAAATTGGTTCATTTCCGGGCGATTTTGTTGCGGAAATTATCTTAGATACACTGAAGGCCTGCTGTGAGCCACGCGCGTATCCTCTGGTTGAAATTTCGGACTCGTTTTATCGCCTTGGTACATTAATGTTAGAAGAAGAATACGTTTAATAGTTACTCTTTCGACTTCACTCTCCACCGATAATTGGCAGTCAAACCAAGGTTCTATAGTTCGTGTCGCAATGGATCCTCATCCTCACAAAACACTATTTGTTTACAAAAATCTTAAACATGCGTCTATGTCCATTCAATGCGAATGTGACTGTCCATGTATTCAGCAAGCCGTGGATGTAGAATGCGATCACTGATGGAATTGATTCCAACTTTTATTTGCTCAAAACGATTAAATAGCTTGACGCGGTTTCACGGATGCGTTTACAAAAGCGTTGTTCCGAGTACTGATTTCCGAGTATACTGAATGCTCCGTTTCAATCGAGCAAAAAAGGTTTCCTACATGACCTTTAACCCTATATCATATCGGCAAAACTCAGGCAACTGCTGCACGGCTGATATCCGTCTTTATTGGGAAATATGAAACGTGATGGATTGTTCTTTGTCCGTGTACGAGGTTCGGTTATACCAGCAAAATCAACGAATAAGTATCACCTACTGAAACATTATCCTCAGCAACCCCAGCTAGTAACCAGATATCAGAACAAAGGCCACACTGAAAAATCAGCATTGCGTGTGTAAAAACCGTATTATTTTTCGGTCTTTGTGTCAAGGTAAAGGATAATAGTCGCCCATCAAATCTGCCCAACAATTTGCACTTTGTTATATGTACACCAAATCGTTCTTACACAATACACCACACTGCATTGTTTAGCAATGTATTTTTTTAAAGAATGGTTATTTCTCATGTCTTTGATTTCCCAAACACAGAAGACGATAACATACCGTTATTATTTCATCCAAGAACATACATATATGACATAAAAGTATAACTCAACAAGAAGCTTTAATTACATGATCAACATAAAACGGGTGTGAAGTAACAGGCGGATGTTATTATTATTATTATTATTATTATTATTATTATTATTATTATTATTATTATTATTATTATTATTATTATTATTATTATTATTATTATTATTATCATCTTCTATAAAGAGAAGTACACTTTTGGTGTATTAAATTTTCCCTTCGCCTTGGTTTTTTCTTTGACCCTTCCTTTTATTTCATAAATAAATGATTTTTTTTTACTTCCTTGTGTCGTTATACGGTCAGTTTATGGCATGGTCGTCGATCTATTTCGGATGGGGCGGGGGCAAACGTAAGAATTTTTCGGCGCGCTTCGCGGGCAAAACCAAAACCGCAAAATTAAACATTGTATATGTTTAGTAGGATTTTTATGTTAACTTTTATGATGTTTTAGTGCCTTGTAGTGAGTTTTAAACATATTCTTGTATTATGTTTTGTGAATTTGTCAAATTGTCAAAAAAAAATTCATTGATGGGGCAACTGCCCCCCCCCCCCCGAGCTCGACGCCCCTGGTTTATGAATATACTCCAGAGTACAATTACAAGTACGTTATTTATTAATGAGGCAGAAAAAATATTGTCAGACGTGTTTTGTTTGATTATCAACTAAGAACGTAATGTAAAATATATTCTCCTGCACTTTACGACATGTTAATGATATTGGAATTACACAACAAAATCGCCAACATCTAAAAATGTTGGGGTCGCACATGGGCATAAACTCCGGGGGTATAGTGATACTCAGGCGCGGTTCTAGAGCAAAAGTTTTAGGGGGGCTACAGGGGGGCTTGACGGAAAGATGCGAGGGAGCGAAGGCGACCGAGGGGGGGAGGGTGTGGGAGGGGATACACCTTGCACGGTAGGAACTTTTTTGAAAATAAATGAAAAGACGTGATGTCTGGGCATGGTAATTATATTTAAAGTATAATGTTTTATGAATAATTAAGGGATTATTGAAAAAGATTACAGGAGTATGTTAAAAGTAATTGGGCAGTGATAGAAAGAACGAAAACCTGAGAAGGGGGAGGAGAAAAAAATGACAAATTGAAAATAATATGTTTCACAAGCAAAGTAAGGCATACAAAACATTACACCTACACCAGTTTTTTGTTGTTGTTGCAGTTTGGAGAAAAATTGTTTAAGCATATGTATTACTGTACTGTAGATTTTGCGGGGTAGCGCACGAAATTTTGACTTTTATTACCACGCATGAAATATTGGGGCAAAGGTAGTGTTTTGGGCCCCCTCCTAAAAAAATTGTTAAAATTGAAGAAAATGATGTTAAAAAGCAATGTAAGAACTAAAAAACATTAACTAATGTTTTGGGTGGGTTTTTGTTCGGGTTTGCGAGAAAAGTTGTTAACATTACGTATACTGTTAGTGATAATTTGGGAGCGGAGCGGCGCGAAATTTTGAATTGTTTTCTTATTTTGACCCCCTTAAAAATGACAAATTGAGATATTCTTATAAAGATAATGCAAGAATAGCTGCAAGGAACTAACAAAAATTGAATATTACAGCAATAATTAATTGTGTGGCACGCTTTGCACGAAAAGTGCTGAGATTATATTTGCAATTTTTGAGCGGCGAGGCGGGCGAAATTATTTGACAATGCAGTTCCAGCAATGAAAATAATTGCGGAACTCCCCGCCATTATCCAAAAAATTTTTGAACGGCTCTGTCTGTGCGTGATTTTTTCTGGACTTTATTTCATTTTTTAATATTTTTAGCTGAGATAGGGAGGGGTGGCCCTACGTAAGTCCCTCAGGTGCGCTAGGGGTATATTTGAATGAAGATTCACGATTAAAAAAAAGGTTAGGAGTATGTGAAAAAACTGTAATTGGTATTATAATCTTGCGTGAGGAGGAGGAGGGTGTGGGATGGGGAACAGCATGCAAGAATGTGTTTGAAAATATATATTTATAAAGGTACTATTTATGAAAATTATTACAAAGATTGTTGTGAGGATTTCAAGACGATGTAGAGTAAGTAAGAAACTATGTGAAAAAATGTAAAGTAGGTATGAGGGAGCGAAGGCGAACCGAGCAGAAGAGGATTTTTTTGGAAAATATAGTGTTAGAAAAGACGTGTTCTGGATAGTAAATACGTATTTAAACGTTTTCATTAAGTCTTTCTTCAATAATTTATCTACTGATCGCTTCAAGTTTATATATTAATATTTTCTATTTTAATATTTTTTTTTGGTTCGATAAATTTTGGGGGCTTGAGAATTTTTTGGGGGGGGGGGGGTCAAAGCCCCCAAAGCCCCTCCGTAGAAGCGCTGGTGATACTCGACACCCATGTTTGGAGAAATTATATACTTTTCACCACTTAAAAAAAAAACTTTAGAAATAAAGAAGTTTATTGTGAATTTTGTCATAATCAAGGACATTACTTCCATCTTTATAATAGTAAATTATTCTCTATAACATACTAAAAATAGTAGGCTCACAACGCTGTGCTTTCTGGGGGACCATGTTTTTCCAAAATGTTGCAACCATCTCCATCTTAATTTACCCTTAGAGATAAAGTTTACGCATACACACACACACACCACACACACACACACACACACACACACACACACACACACACACACACACACACACACACACACACACACACACACACACACACACACACACACACACACACACACACACACACACACACACACACACACACACACACACACACACACACACACACACACACACACACACACACACACACACACACACACACACACACACACACACACACACACACACACACACACACACACACACACACACACACACAC
>JZLH01S0157333.1:44022-54845 GCA_001188425.1 Eucidaris tribuloides
ACACACACACACACACACACACATGTGTGTGTGATTGCAAATTAAGGGCAGGCGACTTGTTTATTCATTTCATGTAAACCTTATCAAATGCCGTTCATAACCACCTGAAAGCTTGCTCGAGGCTTGCCCGACATTGCAACAGCGAAAATATATGCAAGTAGGATTCGGGATTGGATTCCGAGGTCCCAAGTAAGAAACAGTCAACAACGACGACGACGACGACGACGACGACAGCAACAACAACAACAACAACCAAAAATGACATCAGCAATATTACGTTAAGAACATATTTAATTTTCTACAGTCACTATGGCGGCCCGGGCTCTGGGACGGATTTTTGTAAGGGGGACGAGGGGTGCATTCAGATTCCCCCCCCCCAATGCCCCGGGCCCGTTTCAAGTGCAAATCAAAGTAATTACCATCGTCCAAAAACAGGGTGTTTTATGGTGCAAATCAGGGAAATAGTAAGAAACTCAAATAAAGAAGTAAAAATCAATGTCTTGAGGTCCCATGACAGCACAATGGTTATTTGGGTCTGGGTGCAGCAAACCAAATATGGGGTGTTCTGTGCCCTAGGGATCACCCATTATGGCCATGATACCATACTGTACGTAACAGTGACAATGTACAAAGGAAATACGTTATAAGTACAACAGGTGTCCCTGCACTTCCATGTGTACAGGAACTTCCGATTGCCTGTGAAAGGATGCAGGAACAAAAAGGTTTTAGGGTGAATTCTGTGATATTTGTGCTGTGTACAGTGGCAACATCAACAGTTCGGTTGCAGTTCCTTGTTATGATTACTGGTTTTGACTTTGAAGTGGATCCTTGGGGTTTCCTTTCTCATGCTCTCGGAACTTGAACCAAATACCCGTTACATGTAATGTAGCGGCTTGATTGATAACACGCCTGATAACTGAAACAAATTGTTGTATTAGTTGGAAAGTTCATTATTTTATTCCCCCTCCAGGGGGGATTGACCCGGTAATTGTGGTTTCTATGAGCAACTGTTGTTACTCATATTATAACGGACAATACCTGCCTACATACAATTTCAGACATCATTTCTGAAGAGTATATTTTGAATACAAATAGGAAGAAATTATCATGTTTGGAGCATTACATAATATATAAATGTAAATTATATGTTTGTTGCCCATTGAGAAAAATAACATACACCAAATCAAGTTAGTTATTATAAATGGTATTTTCATTTACTAAAATGGGATTTAAAAATGTTTGAATTGTCCACATTTAGCTTTACTGCACTGCTATATACAATGATTATTGTCAAATTTATGGAAATTTGAAATATTTCCCAAAGTCGGGTTACTGATAAAAAAACAAAAACAAATCGCATTTGCCCATTTTGTATCCTTGTCGTTACCGTTATGTACCAGCATGTAAAGAGACTTAACAGACCAAACAGAAACAAAGATCGATTGAAGGGCAGTGACGTGATTGGGAGAAATTAAAAAATGCCCCTGGAATCAAACTAGTTGAAAGATATACTACACTAGATTGAGTGTATCTCCTGGCTGGAAGGATTTATCTTGAATTTGTTTACTTAAGCCGAATCAAGCATGAACATACCGGTATTTTTGTTTCTCTCGATCCCCCGATAGAAATAGATCCCCAAAGAAAGTACACACCAGATTTTTGCTGTCACAAGGCATATTGATGGAAGTTATTTCAGAACGAGTCAACTTTTTGACTACAAAATTTTTCACAGTATAATCTGTGCATGATTCTAGAATAGTTTCACCACAGTTAAACTACCCCAGTCATGTCATTTACCTTTAATCATGCAAAGGACCTTTATTTAAAAATGTTGGCCTGCTGATTAATTGGCCCACTGGGACGTGTGTTAATTTCACTTACTTTGGCCCCCAGTTTTTAACATCTCCTAAATTACTTAATGGAACAAAGTCACCAAAATTATCCTCACAATCCACACAAAATGCTTCCAATCTCACTCATTAAAATTTAATCTTCGGACATTTACATATTGCGGCACCGAGAAAATAAACCAAGACAGAAGACACCAAATAACACAACCAGGCATCCAGACATTGTTGTACTGCACCACTACGTGGGACAATCATACATTTCAATCAGCAGAACGCTGGAAAGTTTATCAACTCCCCCCCCCCCCCCCTCCCTTCTCCTCGCTCTGATTCGTTGACGGTTTCACAACCTTATCCAATGAAAGGCACGATTCACCAAACGTGTCGTCTTGTCAGATAAAGAGGGCGCTATTACAAAAAGAAACTTGAGCTCACTCAGTCAACATGCCCGCCAAAGTAAGTTTGTAGAGTAACACCAAGGAGCTTCAAACACACACCCACACATTGTATACAAGCGCCCCTGGGACGCGGAGGTGCTGAGGGGGATTTGTACCCTTGTTTAAACTGTTTTTCTAGGGAGTATAGTAAATATAAGTTTCAGGATTTCCGATGACTGGATAAGCCCCAGAACTCCCACCCCACACTTGGAGTTTGAAAGAACCATTGTGAAGAAAATAGTTGCCATGTATATATGCAGATTATTCCCCCCCCCCCTAAAAAAAAAAAACCACACACCCAGTATTAAGATACGTATTTTATCAAATCTGATGATTCCCAAAGTGAAAAGGAGATAATCTTGAATTTTCAGAATTATTAAAGATTAATTGCAGGATAAAAGATTTATTGATTTTATAAGCCTGTTTATAGTTTAATGAATCTGTGATCAAGGTATGAGTTCCGATAACAAATATAAGTGTGTTTGATTTTAAAATCCTCAAATTTCCTATCAAATGCCTAGCTTCTCGAAAATGTAACGTTTTGATAATCAGAAATTGCTTTGCTAGACTTATTCACACAAGGTCATATCTCACCGCAATTATTGCGCACAAGCATGTGCTGCGCGCAATATATACTTTTTTGTGTAAAGCGCACATAAATACTTATTATGACTTCTTTATCAATTTATGAATTAATTCTTCTCCTCCTCCTCCTCCTCCTTCTTCTTCTTCTTCCTCTTCTTCTTCTTCTTCTTCTTCTTCTTCTTTTTCTTCTTCTTCTTCTTCTTCTTCTTCTTCTTCTTCTTCTTCTTCTTCTTCTTCATCTCACTTCTTCTCATCAATTATCAGGAGAAGAGAAGGAGAGAGGAGGGAGCAGAAGAGAAGATGATGATAAAGGATTGATGATGATGCATCGATGATATCAATATTGATGATGATGATTGATGATGATGATGATGAATATGATGATGATGATGATGATGATGATTTAACGACGATTAAGAAAAGGAACCATGTACATAGGCCACCTCACCATTCCTTTATTTGTCACACTACCATTAAAACTTTCGTTCTCGCTTTTCCATCGTTCATTGCATTTGAGTTTGATAATAAACACTTCTGCTTTGGGACTGGGCGAATATTTTGTAGCAGCAAGGGGGCGGGGGCGGGGGGGGGGGGGGCTTGTCCATTGATTTGCAGCCATTGCTTGCAAGTCAAGGAGCCGGGTACCCTTTAAAGAACAGGAGTGTTCACTGTTCTGCTGTGGCTAGTGCTCCAGTGCCAGTGTGAGTCTGATTGTACGGTTTTTTGTTGTTGCGTTTTCGGGATTATACAGGTATTATTTTGACACCCTATGTAAACATGTAATGCGTATTTTGTAACTTGGTCTAGAGTTACTGGGGTATTCCTTTTTTAGTGTCAAGCTTAATTAAACTTTGCGACTTTCCCTTTTTTCAATAATCAATGCAACTTAAAGGCAGTGGGTCTCACTGCAAACATCCCCGCAGACCAGAAAAGGATAGCGCCATGCCCTTAGGCTATTGATGAAAGGCATGTCTGTGAAATTTGGGGATCAGTAATTACATAGAAATTTAAAAATGCGAAAAGAAAAACAGCCGTTTAACTGTTCGTTCTATGGGAGGAATTTTTTTCTCGCGAGGAAAAAATTCAAATCAGAGTCTAACGGTCACATATAATTATACTAAAACTGATCTAATCTAGCTCCTATAATTTTAATAACAGGTTCCCAGATGGCATTTTCTTCTAAATACCATTGTATTTACACAATGTTAATTTTAGGCATGCAAAAGAGATCCCCTGCCTTTAAGTTACTTGTATTTATTTATAATATAACACATGTTGTGTACAAAGTAAGTGATTATCTATCAATGTATTTTACTTGATGTTTATATTTTTTATCCGTTTGATTTTTTGAAAATAAATTTTTGAAAATAAAAAAAATAAAAAAGGGGCCTCGGCAAACATCTTAGAATTCACCCGACTTATTGCTCTTGCAGGACACTTACTCCATCACTACCACGATGATCACGATCTCTAAAAAACATATGTTAACTCCAAAATGTTGTCGTTGATTCTTATTTGCAAGCGTAAACCCTTCCAAGATACGTCATACCTCCAAGGAATACGACGTCGCAGAACCCTGATCCCGCCCATATACCTGTTCCCCCAAAGATTTAGATCTTCTTCTCCTGCATTCTGTTATCCTCCATCTTCCAATGGCGTGAAGTTCCACTTTCTTATGTCGGTCATGAGGTGGGGAGGGGGAGAGCAGAGGCAATGTACCTCCACTATTTTCACAACTAAAACCACTGCAGAAAGTGTATATGAGATATTAGAGCTGATTCTTGTAACACTATTGAAATGGTTAATACATGTATGACGAGAAGAGTAAGAATAATAAAATTAATATTATTATTTTTAGCATTTTTCATATGACAGTTATCTTACGAAAAATCCTCACAATTGCATAAATTTCACGATAATTACATCTCTCTCAGCTAAAATGTGAGATGGATGTAACTGTAATTATACGAGTAATTCGGGCAAAGTCTTCGCAATATTGTTAGCTCCCTTTACCATAACAAATTCGCTATTTAATTTATTTAGTTTATGAAGATTTTATGTTATCTTCAATTGTAAATTTGTCTGTTGTTTACCTATTGTATATTTTATATGTTTGTTATAAAAATTGTAAAATATGTAAAATATGGTAATAAATTTGATTGATTGATTCTTTCATTCAAATGATGAAATGATTGGGAATACTTTTAGGGTGAGTGGTGACGGATGCATTCCCCAATTTAGAACTCGTATTCAGTTTAATAGTTAACAATTATCTTCAAGCTGTTACAAAAATTCTTAATAACACCCTAAAATTAATTTCTATAGTCTTTTATGTCTATGTGTGTGTGTGTGTGTGTGTGTGTGTGTGTGTGTGTGTGTGTGTGTGTGTGTGTGTGTGTGTGTGTGTGTGTGTGTGTGTGTGTGTGTGTGTGTGTGTGTGTGTGTGTGTGTGTGTGTGTGTGTGTGTGTGTGTGTGTGTGTGTGTGTGTGTGTGTGTGTGTGTGTGTGTGTGTGTGTGTGTGTGTGTGTGTGTGTGTGTGTGTGTGTGTGTGTGACATACGCGTATCCAGGGGTATTTTGGGGTGTTCAAAGACCCCCCTTCCTCCGTAAAATACCCATTTTAGGGGGGAAGAGGGCCCGGATGCTTTAAAGCTCCGCAACAGACGGTTGCTGGCGGGAAAAATTGGGCGTTCCAAAATTTATGACCGAGGATGTGGATTAGAAAATTTTTCCAACATTCTTATAAACACTTTTCTGTAACACTTCATGAAACACTTGAACAGGTTTCACAAACACGTTTAGGTGTTTAGGTGTTGAAAATCATAAACGTGTCAACAAACATTTTTTTGTGTGAAGATCTAATCACTTAAGTGTTTTGGTGCTAAAAAAATGGTTGTTGATATACGTTTATGATTTTCAACATAACACCTAAACGTGTTTATGATTTGATATTAAACTTGTTCAAATGTTTACGAAGTGCTCCAGAAATAAACACGAACCTTTGATAACATGTAGGTGATACACAGGATTTCTAACTAAAAGTGTTTATGATCTCCAAATAAACGTGTTCAAGGGGTTATAAAGTGTTACAGGAAAGTGTTTATAAAAGTGTTTAGTATTTTCACAGTGTTTTAAAGGGAATTTTACCTAAACATGGATGTAGATTCAGTGAATGCGGAAAATTCTCAACACCTTACGCGAAGTTATATCTGAAGTTGAATTTGAATTGAATTGAAATGACTGTTATTACCTAAAAGTGAACATAAAAGTTATTTACGCAGTAATTAATGAATGAAATGACGTAACATACAATTACTACACAAATTGGTAATAATAGGACGCCTACAAAAATAGCAATATCGAGCTGACTTGAGGTGTAGGCCCCGTAAGTTAAAGCAACTGTTTAACACGTGATGTTCTAACGTTAAAAAAATCTGAGGCTGCATGATTCTCCATGCTACCAGTGTCTCTGACGCATCGCTCTAAGAAATGAGGCCTGAAAAAATTGGCAGTTTAAAACGATCAGTAAGTGCCTGTTAAAAAAGTAAAAAATCATTGAGAGGACCATTCCAGCTTTTGCCCCCATAGACTGCTGGTTTGCAGATTTTCCTATCACTGGGATAGGAATATTTAATGGTGCCAATTTGAATTTTGTACAGGTATTGTAACTAGTGACAGCCATAAACTGTCCAAGACTTTGGTTCTAGAAAGGTGTTTATTGTGCCATCCAAACACATGACTCAGTATGTGTCAAAAGCAGGGTTTTTGGACAATGTTATTTAAATAATTGAAGGCTTCCACAACAGGTGTATAATATAGTGTCTTTAAATATTAAAACATTAATCGATATCAAGAAGGTTACCTTTTTCATTTACAAGGTTTTTGATTAATCTCCATAATAGGAAACACCACTCTCTCTGCATAATATGTTATAGACAACTGCAACGTCACCTCGTATTGAAACTTGTACACAAATTTCACAATTCTTTTTTTATTTTCATAAAAAAATAACATCCCCGTTGTAATTTTCACTCATGTATGCTAGAATTTAGATATTTTTCCTGCCTTTCTTTCATTTCACCTCATTTATTTCCACTTTCAAAATAACAACACTAAAAATATTACAATTTGTGATCAAAACAAATTAAATGATACATGCATTAAATTTAAACACAAGTGGTGGAGTCATGCAAAGCTCAAATAGGCTTTTTAGCCATGACCCCTTCAAACTATAGGAGAAAAAATGTGATCATGAGATATTAACTTCCAATTTATTCATATACTATATAACGTGAAAGAGATGAGTTTAACCCCCAAATAAGGAGGAAACATTTACCGTCCTGCAAATTATGAAGTACATCCAAGAGATGCCATATAGTTTTAAAACGTTTCACCGTTTTACTTCTTTTGGATTGAAAGCTGAATTTTCGGTAGATTATTTCAGAGAACTGGACCATTTTCAATATATGATTGCCATAAGCGATTAAATGGAATATGGATATTTTGAGAATTTCGGGTATACTCGAAAACATATTGAAAACATCTGGGAGCAAGTTGTTACACATTTTTAACATGAAACGGCAGTTTCTAGAAATATAACACTTGTGGATTTTTCAAATCGTCCGCGAACCCTCAGCGTACAAGCGCACTCCTCCTCCCCATCCCCTCTCCCTCCTCTCCCCCTCCCCTCTCCCCTCCTTCCCCTATATAGTCAGCTTCTCCTCCCCTCCCCTCCCCTCCCCTGCCCCACCCTTACACCTTCCCCTTGGACCCGCCCAGTCTTGCCCTTTTCACTGACAATGTGTTGAAAAGAAATTTCGCGTTTCGATTCAAAGAGAGGTACGATAATATTACGTTATGCAATTTTTATGCATGTTGCCTCTTTTCCAATCCCGTTATTTTATCCCCGAATGTCATCACACAAAACTCGGGTTTTTAGCGCACTGCAATGCGTAGGCCTATGTTATGAAGTACATTGTAAACTACTTCCGCATCTCACCCTGCGCGCGATATGTGTGTGCACGTACGTACGTACAGTACGTACAACGTGTAGACTCGAAATGTATGAAACAGCTGGTTGTATATAATGTGTATACGATCGATGATTAGTTGAGGAGCTAGGAGGAAGTTATTCGTGGTTTGGAACATTTTGTCAAAGTTGTTAGATCACATAGAACACGTATTTGAACGTTGTAGACAACGAGACAGTTTGAATTGGACGTCGGAATTGTGGATGTTATTTTGGGCGAAGGAGAGAAATGTCAACGAGTAAGTGTTTTTATGGGCGGGTCGGAACGGGTACAGCGGTCTTGCGGTACGGGGCCCTAGTCGGGCGTAATGCAGCTGCGTGACTTGATGACTGCCGCGCCGTGACTAGAGGGTCGGACAGAACGTTGAGTCGCTCTGTCTGGCAGGCACTTCTGATAGTTTGATCATGTAGCGCAGTCAAGTGAGCTGAGCTAGCTAGCCTAGGCCTGTAACGTAAGCATATTGTGTCATGCCTGGTGAAGACGAGCTGCTTTTATTTGCGGAAGTTGTGGTAAATCTGTATTGCACTTGTAATTAGCTGCACTCTACTCTCTAGGCCTAATTCAACGACAATGATTGATGTAGGCCATGACGTATTTTGACGGTCTTTCCAAATGTACGTGAGTCGAGCGAGGTGAATCAGGGAGGTGGGAGTAGCTAAGACTAAGAGTTATTAAACTCTACAAAAGTTCAGAGGTCAGAACCCAACCTACTTCCAACAGCCTTGAGTAGTATTTTGCCTTGATGGTCATTGCATGATATACCAGCAGTCCTAAAATTGCTCTGAACTATTTTGAGAACTCGGAGAGAGCATCATTTTTACTTGCACCATTACCAATTTTATTGTAGATCTACATAAAATAATTCTACAGGCACAACTTTGTTTTAACCACCACACTAATATTACTTTCCTTTTACTGCACGTCTCATCCCAGTTTAGACCGAAAATCAAGTCTTTTTTTTTTCAAATTTCAATTGGGATATGTTCCGCTGAGACTACGTCTGATCTGGCTCCACGGTATCCACCGGAGGAAAAAAGCATTTAAAAAAACTCCTCCGAACAGACAGATTTTTCATTATAATCCCAATTTAGCTTATGCCATCATGGATGAAGCTGCTACTGGGTAATTCTTCAAGTATTGAGTATCAGTGGACAAAATATAGGGTAATTCTTGGTTCTCTGGGTCTAAAGTATTATAGGTTGCTAACTTCAGCGTGTACGGTTTATTCCATCAGTAGAAACATGTACATTACTGGGCAGAATAAACCGCACACGCTGAAGTTAACAACATGAAATAGACCCCTAAAACCCAGTATTACCTAATAATATTATTTATTGAGCCACCAGAAAACAAAATCAGATTTTGGTGGTATGATTGGTCCACCAAAATTTGATAATTTTGCCATTTCAAACATCCAGAATCCTGTCTCTGTAGCATACAACTGAAAATTCCGTATGAACTGTAGAGCAATAATTTTAAAGTGTAAAATTTTGGCAACCCAAAGGATCACTGGATCAAAAAGATAGTGTCCCTATCATTCATTCATGGTTCAAAGGCTTGACATGCCTACAGTATGCTTCATTGCTTGAATTACTAATACAAGGTATGGCCATCTCCCATGAGACAGACTCTTAATTAGTAACAGTAGTCCAATCAACTACGCAAAAGATTAAAGAGGCCAAAAGGAATACTCAGAATATGACACCAAGCTCTCACTATTGTACCATATTTCATACAGGATGTTGTGATTTTATGCGGACTTTATAGTCTGCTGTTATCTTGCAGTATATCACACAAACTTGGAATTTGCAGATCCTACTTCCTGCCAGAACTACACCTTGTTTTAATGACTCTCAGTACCCAACACATTTCTAAAGGTTTATTTCTAGGTTTCAATCAGATGATTATTCCATATTTCTGAAAGGAGATACTAGAATGATTCCAGTGGAATCATCAATTATGATGGCAAAGTTCAATTCATACACTGTATTTCAAATACTAATGTAGTACAGAATGATGGTGATGTAAACCTAATGTCATTTTGATATCAATATTAGCATGTTTGCCCGGAGGGCAATTCCGCGAAAAATGTTACCCGCGCTCAAAATCATGAAATCTGTAATAATTCAAAAAATATTTGTGCTACAGTAATAGATTTAGTATCACACAATACAACACATCGAACTCTTTAATTTGAGTGGTATTTGAATACACTTGAAGTATTTTAGACATACTTTTCTTCAAAAAACCCATTTTCTTGCAAAATTTTCTTATCTTTTTTGAAAAACACACAATCTTTGAGTCTCATCATTTCACATTCAACAGCACTTCAGAATTAATTTATAGTAGGTTTTAGTTAAAGGTCCAAAAATGACTAATATTAGCTTTATATTAGTTATCAAATGGTTTTCAGTATAAATATAAGGACCTAGAAAAGTGGTCCGAGGTGTAATGTCCGTAACGTTAAAAATGTAATGTCCGTAACGCAACATTTATGGTTCTGTACGGGATATACTGAATCTGTTGTACCTAATTGTCATCCTACAACTTAAACAGGTCCTCAGCACCCATTTGAGAAGAAAATTGGCTTCACTTCATGCTTAAGCTCATGAAAAATGTGATAAATGCATTGGTAGGTAAAAAGTCTTGTCCAAAAAATGTAATGTCCGTAACGGCGAGCATTATGTGTGATAACTTCCAAACGATAAACAGAAACTAATTAAAACTTAAACTGTTAACACTTCAGGGGGACCTGTTTAAGATTACCTCAAATAGGTTCAGAATGATGATGAAGATTTCTAGAAATAAGCCCCCAAAGTTGCAAAGAAATGTCTGAATGTAATGTCCGTAACGCTGGAATTGCCCCTAAGTCTAAATTTCTTAGTTATATAGTTAGATCTGTAAATTTGAAAACAGAGTTTCAG
>JZLH01S0157344.1:24158-34422 GCA_001188425.1 Eucidaris tribuloides
TAATGTACATGAGGCCTACATGTATTAGTGGCCCAAATGCATTCACTGTATGTACACTAATTTCAACTGTAAGACCTTTTCTCAGCATGAATTTATGTTGATGCATGTATGTATTGTTAAGTACTGTACATGTGAAGTGCCATATTATGCCCCCAAAATTAAAAGGAGAATCTGGTATGCATATGATGCATGTTGCGTGATTAACTTGCCACTAGGAGGGAGCATGTGCAGGTCTTGTCATACCGTCATACTTGTTGAGCCAAGATCAGCAATTTGTATCTGCTACTGGACTTTGATCACTTATGGAGAAGTATGAGTACAAGTGCTGGCACTAATGCCACCAAGTGATTGTGCTAAGCGAGGGCTACACACTAACTCATTTTTTTTCTTCTGGTCCAACCTGTTCCTGTCGTACCAGTAGAAATCTATTTTTTCCCCCCATTTTTGGGCTGGCCCGGATCTAAAATTCACTGGTTCAGAAATTTAAAAAAAAAGAAATTAAACAAGATTTGTCAGCCAGTGCATAATACAATACATGCATGCTGTGCTAGTGCTATCAAAACAAAACAAAGCTTTTGCAATATTAACTTGTGATTATTTCCATGTGGTTTCTAGTCTCCAGTTTTCTCTCATTTACCAGATGTCTCTGTTGTTTTTCTACTGGCCTGGTCGGACCAGTAAAATTGGACGTTCCTGAAATTATACTGGCCCAACAGTGATTTTACAGGTCGCAAACTGTTTGATCTGTGCCAGTGTGGAACCCTGGCTAAGCTTAAAGTGTGGTATAAAATTAGTAATTATTGGTATCTAAGAGAACTTTATAAGGAATCTTTGGTTTTGATGTAAATTTTAACATGTGTGAAGTGGGTAACCCTGACACGTCCAATTTGGGGTCATTTACATGCAGACCTAACAATTTCAGTGTATCATTAAATGGTTGAAATGACTCTTACTATGTTAGATAATAGATTTGCATCATTTACCCTTACATTATTATGCTACCAATAGTACTTGGATTTTAGATCCACAGAGTGCTAAGGCCAGTAACATTTAATTGTTGACTTGGGGGAGGGATAATTTGCCACACATCTGGCTAAAGCAAAAAATTTCATGTCCTGGGTCGAAGTAAAATGAACAATTGGCTGAAGTGTGTTCTATGAAAAATCACTCTCTTCAGTCTGTACTTTCTGCAAACATCACTCTGGGAATTGAGGAATGAAAAATCATAGCATAAAAATAACACAGAAACTGAAAAAATGTTAAACGTACCAACCTGTTTTGTTAGATGAAATGACAAATTCAAGTGACAAACTCAAATCTTTCAAGTACATGGATATTCTGATAATGTTATTTAAGTGACTAGTGTATGAATGTATGTTTTGTGGAATGATGTTAACACATGTGATGATGTACCCAAGAATGTGTCCCAGGTTTGTATTGGATAAATATCTTAAATTTTCATAAAATGCAGTTCTAAGAATATAAAATTCAATTTTATTTGTCTCTATCTTCCCAGGGCATAGTTGCTGGTTTCGGACGGTCAAATCATGCGTGGCTGGTGCAGATGAGCAGAAGCCAAGTCTTGAGGAAGGTGGAAGCAAACCAGTTACCACTGACAAGCCAAGAGTAAGTTTTTCCAATACTGTCTTTGTATGTCATGTGAATATTATCATAGTGGTGTTCGATTTTTTTATGTTTAAATAGCAAATGCACAACAAAAGTAGATTTGATGTTAAAACATTTTCTCATGGTTACGTAAGAACTGTTGTCTGTATTTTTGTTGTCGTAGTAAATCTCATTGAAGTAGAGTTCAATATCTACTCTTCACTGTAACAGTTGACTTTTGACCTCAATTTGGTATTTTTCATGCTAGAATTGTATAATGCTGACAAAGTTTGTTATTTTGCTTTCATGTTCTCTTCCCTAGACAAACCGAGGATTGGTCCTCTTCTTTTGCGTAGCAGGTCTTCAGGGATCCTACTTGACATGGGGAGTTCTCCAGGAACGAATTATGGCCCACGAGTACGGCAAGACAGACACTCATCCCGGCGAGAAATTTTCCAACTCGCAGTTCCTGGTCTTCATGAACCGCATCCTGGCTCTGCTGGCCGCGCTGTCCGTCATGACTTTCACCTCACAACCGCGGCACACGGCGCCCCTCTACAAGTACTCCTACTGCTCCCTGTCCAACATCCTCAGCAGTTGGTGCCAGTACGAGGCACTGAAGTTCGTCAGCTTCCCCACCCAGGTCCTGGCCAAGGCCTCCAAGATCATTCCAGTCATGTTGATGGGCAAGCTGGTGTCCAGCAAGTCATACGAGTACTATGAGTACGTCACCGCAGCGATGATCTCCGTCGGCGTGACAATATTTCTGCTTTCGCAAGGTCAGGATCACAAAGGTTCGGCCGTAACCACCGCGTCGGGGGTCATGATCCTGATAGGGTATATGACCTTTGACAGCTTCACATCGAACTGGCAAGCTGAACTGTACAAGACGTACAGCATGTCAAGCACGCAAATGATGTTCGGGGTCAATCTGTTTTCGTGTCTATTCACGAGCTGGTCTCTCATCGAGCAGGGTGGATTTTTCGAAGGTATCGGGTTCATGTTTGAGCACAGTACGTTCCTCTTCCACGTGGCACTATTGTCTCTGTGCTCTGCTACCGGGCAGCTCTTCATCTTCTACACCATTTCGCAATTCGGTGCCGTCATTTTTACAATCATCATGACCACTCGACAAGCCCTGGCCATTCTTCTATCCTGTGTAATTTACGGCCATCCTCTCACGCTAACAAGCATCGTGGGCGTCACTGTTGTGTTTATAGCCCTGTTCCTGCGTGTGTATGCAAGACAACGCATGTCACGCCAGAAAGCCAAATCTAAACCTCCTGCTGATAGTGTTAATGGTCAAAACAAGACATGACTAGGAAAGCACAATCGCACCCATCATTTGTGATAGCTAGGTGTTGTGTCACTAAACTACATGTTCACATTTTCTTTGAACATGTGTGACTACATGTAATGGGGGAAATTGTAGAAGTTTGAAAATAAGTTATCGTTGAACAAATTTAGATTGATGACACATCTATCTTCAATAAAATATGAAATCTTTCTCTTTTTTTTGGTAGGATTGTGAGATCTAAATAATATTTTCTTTTTGTTATAACAAAACTGCTGTGTACTTTAGACGTGCTGACAACATATTTAGTGATGGGTGTTATGAACTAAAGTCATGTTCACAGTAATTTGTTGACAGACATATAGTCAGTTTCATTATGATAATATTTTCCATCCACATATTGTATACAATGAGTATTTGACAGTGGTGCTGGTTGTGTAGTATTGTTGGAAATATATCAAGATTTTCAATTCGATATAATGGAATAGGTTTCCCCCTTTACATGTAGGGAGTCAATTGTCATATTTGCAGAGTATTTTGTTGTAAGAATTAAAACAACATATTTATGAGTAAAATTTAGTAAGTGAATGTTTTACAACTAATGTCTTTCTCTTAACCCATTGGAAACTAAGAACTAGATATCTCTGCTTGGGTCTATCGAGAATGCATATTATATGGAAATCAAATCGTCTCCAGTGGGTTAAAAGTAAATTTTAAGTTATTCCTGTGTACAAAAATGGGCTTGCTTCATCTGTTGCTGCTGCGTTTGGTTATGTGTGTTTCCTCAAAATGATCACAACTAAATTGTGTAGTTCACCTAGTCGTGCATATCTTTGTGAAAGTGTGATATACAATGTGTGTTACATTCATGCCACAAATTGTCAAGAGTTTTGATTTTGATTTTCAATTTTGAAGCTAGCCTTAGGTGAATTGATTTCTGACTATATTATGCTATCAGTCAAAAATATATTTTTCTAAGCATGAGTGGAATATAGCTGTTCACATTTTGATGTATCTTATCTGCACACAAATTTGATTTTAGGATTCTTCCTTTTGAAATCTTCCACAATTAGAGTTGACCCTGATCATGGAAAAATGGGAGAGGTGAAAAGAATCACATAATGACCAAATTTAATTTTTCAAGTACCGCCACAAAAATTGTCATGTGACCAAGAGTATATCGTGGAGGTGGGATAAGCATTTCTGTTGTGGAGAAACAATCTCATTCAAATGTTCTGTCTTCTGTAGTTCAGTTTACCTTTCATAACAATACATAGAGACAATCTGAAGCATTTTGTATTACTCATAAGGTGTAAAGCAATTCATTGTTTGTTTTTTCTTCGGGGGGGGGGGGGGTTAATATTAACTGGTTCAGTTCAACTTTGTAAAAAACAAGTTGCCAATTGGCATCTTGCAGGTCAAATTTTGCATGGCTATCAGTGGAATCACTGGTGATGATTGAAAATATTTGGCCGAGGTACAAAAATGTAGAAAAAGGAAACTCTGTGTTTTACAGGAGCGATGAGATCTGTGCAATAAAATCATTGTGATGTACACACTGTACAAAACATAATTGGTTCTAGCTTTTATGATCACAGCACTGTAGGGCACTTTTTTTACTACAATTGAGCAGAAACGGTTTTAAAATACAGGCACTATGTTCGTGAAATATGCATTTGTACAATGACATCGAGAGGCTGCACTATAACAACTAATGCTGTATTTTATAGTGAAAACAACATTTTGCTTTCCATGGGGGGCAGTATTTGTGACCGTTTTCTTATCATTTTGGGTCCATGAGTGTGGTTTTCTATACTGCTGTAACTGTATACCTTTAACACCTTAACTCTTAATGTGCCGAAGTTGCAGATCTGCACCAAATAATACACATAAAGTCCATAGAGGGTCAAATCCTCTGGCATGTTAAGAGTTAATCATGGAACTCGTGTATGAATGGCTCGATTATTCAAATTTATGCAGGCCCATTGTTGTTGCATTACCTTGTAAATATGTTGCAAAAATGTCATTTTTGTTAAGTGGTTCAGCTGAATTTAGGATTACATTTGGAGACATTACTACCATCTGGCAAACCCTGATTGTGCATTGAATACGGTTTACACTGCAGAAAAAGGAGGGGTACTTAGACATGAATGTTGGTACACGCTTACTACATGTATAACCTCCACTAAATACATTGCAGTCATGCAGTCAGCAGTGAGGCATGTAGTTTTACTGGTGTTGGGGTAGGGTGATGCTGAGACCTATTCAAGAGAGTGTTAAAGTGAATTATCACTGTTTTCTGTAATATGGTATATTTTGCTATCTGTTTGTCTGATGTTAATTTAAGGAATGTGTTACAATCACAACATTTTTGGTGTGAATAGATTTTGGCTCTCATTTGGTGTTTGTGATCTTCGACTAATGACTTTTATGCACAAATCAAGATAAGGCACAAATGATTATTAGGCACTCAGCTGGCTTTGTACATAATGTACACATCATATTTTATCAGTGACCATGTTTTGATAAATAGTAATCTAAGTTTTGTGATGATTTCTGAGTTGACAAATGTCCAGGAAATTTATACATGTATCTCCCAACAAATCCTGGTTTGATGATACTTCACACAATACTGTATACGTGTATGTGGAGTTATAAGCATGGAGTTTATATCATGGGTTACTGTTCTTTAACTTTAACAATATCTTTGTTCATGAAAATCTTTAATTTATTTTATAATGATGAGCAGTAATATACCCGAGTCTCCTGTAAAATACTTAAGGGAATAATTTCCCTTCTCAAATTTGTATTGAAATATCAGTCACTCACAGATAATTCAGTATAGAATTCTACACAATTCAATATAACAAAACTGCCACACATCTGCAAAACTAGTGTAACAGTCATGCTCAAAATGCTGACAAAATTGTGATGTAATACTGGGAGGATTATTTCCTGTTCCTACATAGTTTGCGTAGTGTAAAGTGTACATTACATCCGATATTGACACATTGGTAATAGCAGCGTTTGCTAGTGCAGTAAGCCTTATCTCAGTTAGTGTGCTTGATTTAAGATTTCCTCTTCCATATGTTGTGATTGTATTCCAGAATGGAAGTGAAAATGTGTGCAAGGGTATTCAGAGAAGTACTGCAAATGTAACTAAATATCAGCAAAATTGGACATACTGTACATGTAGCGTGCAAACTTTATGTACATAGTTTATATAGGACTTCTTGCTATTTATTTGTTATATGTGAATTATGTTTGTAGATACCTGATGTATAAATATTTGTAGTTATTTTAGTTGCTGGATTATTTGCAGTGATAGGTTTAGTTAGTTATGATTATTAATATTTTCTAAATTGAGATCAATAGCATGAAGATGTCTTCAAGAAGCAGCTTGAGTCTAGATTTTTTGAAGTTAGTATTGTTTTTGGCCTTATTTCTGTGTGAACAAAATTTAATTAGGGTAATTAGAAATGTTTACAAAGGATAATACATGTATTAGTATTTAAAAGGGTGATTAGTAACATACTGCTGCAGATATAACATAGTGAAACACATGTCTTCAAACCTTGTCTCCCACAGTAACATGCCAATGATGTATTATAGATCAGAGTGCCTGTGCCTGTATGTATTGATACCTAACATATTAACTAACATCTGAAATTGTATCATCTACAACATATTCTTGTACTATGTCTTGGCATTTATGTACTCTGTGCACTAAAACTCACATTATTACAAGTTCTGGGAAGTAGGTGTTTCTATTTGACTCTTATAAAAGGAGGAGAAATCTACTTATTTGTTAGAAAGTACCATTGTCATTTTTATCTTATTTTGTAACACATGATAATCACTCTGATGACTATTGTTTGTGCAAAATTAAATTCGTATATGGTGGAGAATCAAAAACCTTGTGAAAAGGATATTGTAAAGGCTTTAAAAGAAAACCCTTTTAAATGGATTCTTTAATTAATGATTCCAATATGAAGCTGCTCGCTGCTGATATTCCTTGTTATTGATTTAGAGAAATAAAATAGGCTGAAATGTATCGGTAATGTTTGCTGTCTCTGCAATAAATTTCTATAATTTTGTTGGTTATCCGGCAAAAGGGCACTAGCATATGTTCCCGGCAGAAGGGCCTTAACACTCAATTGTCTCTAACTTGAAACCCATTGGCTCTTTTCACATGAAATCAAAGTAGTGTGATATTTTAAGATAAGTACTTCTGTCAGTCTGTTAAGTGCAAATATCAAATAAGGCAATGTTTCTCAAATTACTGGTAAAGAAAATTTACTGTTAAAGGCCCTTCTGCCGGGAACATTTGCTAGGGCCCTCCTGCTGGACAACCAATGATTTGTCCATGTAAATTGATCAAAACACTCTTGACCGGTGAATAAAATACTGTATACGCTGAATATTTTGTGGTGGTTTTATTTTTGCGAATTTCGCGACTTACTGAACGCGAACATTTTCACTTCCTGATATTTCTGTACATATACAGAGTAAATGCAAATACAATAAAATCGCGAAAATAAACTCTCGCGAATTCCCCGTCTTGAAGCAAAAACGTGAAAATATATGGACGTGAAATATATGGCCTATACAGTAACTGAAGCAGCAATTAAAAAGTAGTAGTTTTGTGTTTTTAAAGAATAGCATATTATATATTCTACACCAATTCCATGATGTATGTTTATTTTTATTTTTTATTTCAGTGGCACCTAACAATGCCTGATGTACTATATCATCCAAACTTAACATTATCAACATAACTAGTGTGATCATAGAAATAATAGGTTTACATGCATTAGCAAACTAATACTTTATTTGAATTTAGATAATGCTATTCAGACAATTGTACCAATTCATGATATCCAGAGGTAAGAGCAGTATTAAGGAAAAAATTTTTTGACTATGTTTCATTTAAAATAATTGATAAGTGATAATTTGCTCAGGAAATGTTTAAATTGTTTCAAGGCTTGTATATAAGAAATTAAAATCATAAGAAGCACATTATATTTATCTTTCAGCAAATTTCAAATTACTAGTATTGATAAAAAAAAGGTGGTCATATACTTTTTTCCACGGCAAATGACAATAAAAGAGAAGAATTAAGTGATGGCACTATTTTATTTCTGTTCGCTGCTTCCAGTAGAGTATTATTATATCTGATATCTTTGTACTTGAGATGTGTTAGAGCCTTGGAGAAGTTTTAACCTTAATTGTGTCAAAAGCTCTTTGCATCTTGAATACAAATGCACGAGACCCTACCAATATAACTATGGAAGCGAGCTAGGTGCCATCTATCAGCTGGTTGTCAGATTTGTTCCAATTTCAAACATCACCATTTGTGACTACAGTGCACTCCCGTTATAACGAACACGGTTATAATGAAATTCCTGTTACAAGTAGAAATTGAGTTTCCAAACTCATCATCTGTATATCTTTATATACTTTCACTGTTTGGTTATGACGAAATTTGGATACAACAAAAGAAAATTGCTGGTCCGGATGACTTTGTAACAGGAGTCGCCTGTACATGTATTTGTAATTTATGTGAATGGTCACTAGTTATGGATATGAATTCAATTACTAGCTGTTCTGTAAAAGTGTAAGCATTAATGTCTTTTTTTCATTCAGTTGCAATAGCATGTGTTCCAAGTATATTCAGCATTATTTTAGTGATATTGGGGGGGGGGGCATAATGGGGATGTGGAGCAATATTGTGCAAGTATCTCATGTTTGTTGTTGATTTAACAGCTTTCTTTCATAGAAAAAGAGTTAATCACACACATGTCAATGAATATGTGTGTACATATTGTAAATAAATCATAGAGGCATATTTTTAGGGAAGCACACAGTTTAAGAATGACTGCCAATGTTGCTTATATAGTGTGAGAGTAAAGCTTTATCCAGAGAGTGCTTAAGTGGAACCTACATGCAGAGAATACGTACCTATAAAAGAAAGCAAATCATGAAAATATATGTATGAGCAAATCTGGTTGAACTGGCCAAGAGTTACGATTGTTCAAGGTTTATTAAAGCCTTGTTATGGATGATTTTTGATAACTGTACCACTGCTTGATATGGAGGTGTGGTGAACTCTTCATTGGGTTTGCACACAAATGTTCAATTTTCACGTATCGTCATTTTTCTTTTAATCAGAAATCTGATTTTCTCTTGCTTGTTGTCCAAGTATGTCCTAGCAAAAATGACTCTGCATGCTTTTCGGAAAGAAATTGGTTTTTCTTACTTTTTCAACTGACATGTCAGAATAATGGAAATCTCCAACACTCCATAATTAGGATTAAATAAACTTTGAACATTCATGACCCCTGAATGGTTCACTCAAATTTGCTCAAATTGTTCTGTATGCTCTGAATGCTCATAGATATCTGGATTTCATTCCACTTTAACTAATTCAGTATCCTGTGATTGTATATTATGAACTAATACAACAAAATAAATGCATAAAAAAAACTAACCATAGGAGATTGTATTTATTAACTGAGATACATAGAATAAATTGAAGGAACTTTGTTAGAAAGAAAGGCAAAATATGACTCCTATTTTGCATGTCTGTTGTCTTAATGTCTGTCTTGCTAGTAATCATTTTATCACCTGTAGTTGGACATATTTTCACAGATAATCACGGCTTTCTACAGCCTTCTTCAATCTCGATGATTTTTGCTGTATTATTCTGGGTTACTGTGCAAGTGTACCACTACACCATGTTGTCATCAGTGTCTTTATGAGTATTGTACGAAAACCTATGTAATCACGTCGACCATTCAGCGATATAGCAAAAAAAAAAAGGGACGTTCTTACAAGACCAGGGCTGTGCAATGAGTATAGTAATGAATCATGCACAAAAGAAATACTTTCTTTTACGTTGATTATAGGAAGACATAATGTGGCAAGTTTTGGAAAGGGGGCCTCTAATTCAGGTGTTAAATTGCGGGCCCCAGGCCTCCAATTTAGGCCAGCCTTTCGGTGTAAATTGGGTCCGAGTGTTTTTCCAATGACACATCTTACAAGGTGAAAGAGCATTTAGCCATTTACATATAATGGGGTCATTTTTTTTGGGGGGGGGGGGTTGATGATGTTCAGGAGGCTTGAACAAAGGATCTTAAATTCTGAGGTCAGACTCTTTATCCATTGAGCTTTTCTTCATATGGTGAACATTGTGGGTGAAATGTCCGAGTTGTGAGGGAGCAATCACGTTATATTTGCCCTTTCAATCCCCACATCCCAATTAATAAACATACTGGAATGTTTGCACACACATGCATACACACGTATGCACTCACAACACACACACACACACACACACACACACACACACACACACACACACAC
>JZLH01S0157399.1:10341-29756 GCA_001188425.1 Eucidaris tribuloides
TTTTTTAGGGGGGGGGGGTAGTGATGGTGAAACTATCAAAGTGAAGCCTATGGAGGAAATATTATGTTTAACCCCATCACAAGAAAAGTCCTCTTTGTTGCTTATTTCCTCCTGTTTACAGGAGAGTCAAGTATCATACACCAGAAATGCTATCACAAAAGATATAAGTCATTGGAAACCAAAACTACTTCTGACTTTGATATTAACAATAGAACATTGATTAATATTACATGGCATGATTCCACAAATTGAGTGAGTCACACATCAGAAACCTTTATTCTCATTGTGTCTTACTTCCTTATGAATTTCTATTCCCCTCAAGAACTTTTTAAGTGGCAAATGTGATTTTAAATATCTCTGAAATACATTCTGGGCAAAGATCCAGAGCTATTAATACTCCGTGTATTGTATTTGTAGCTCATGTATATGTACAGTTGCAATGTATTTGTGTCTGTTTGTATATTTGCATGTGTACGTGTGTGTTTGTGTGTGTATGTGTGTATGTGTATATGTGTGTATATGTGTGTATGTGTATATGTGTGTATATGCATGTATGTGTGATATATGTGTATGTCTAAGCATATTTTATATATATAGTACAGTACAGGTAGATGTTTTTGTATGTCTATCGTTTCATGTTGTATGATATACCGGTAGTCTGAAATACCAATAAATCAGAAACTACAGTATAATGGTTTCCAAAATCCCCAATGAATGTGCTCCTGTACATGTACAGTCAATGAAATAAGCTTCCTCAGTTATTTCACTGTTTCAATTTTAAAATGAATACCTTTTGTTAATTGCTTGTAATGTGTTTTTGATTCCTAGATAAATCTTGTCCGTGAATTATCCTGCCTATTTCATAAATTCATACCTGACATATTTTTTTCCAGTTCATATATCAATGTATCAATGTATGTTTCCATCCCTTCTATCATGTCCATGTTTTTTGCTCTGTAAGCTGTTCTAGAATAGCATTTCTAACTGTACATACACACAGATACGTAAACACATGTACACAAAAAAGCCGAAAAACATAAATAAATACATTTGCGTTTCCTGTTTGATATTCAGCAAAATTCTTGGTGCGTGATGAAGAGTAACAACAATAACCGTACCACCCACCGGTTGATTGGCTTCATTGTGTCTGCAAATTTCTTGCATCACCTAAATAGTTTATGTAGTGTTGCTCTTTTAATCCATTTCCAATGGATGCCACATGAATGGTTAAATAAAAAGTAGTTCAGTGGCATAGCCATTATTTTGATGGAGAGGGGGTGAAAGTGAGGGACTGTCTGAACTATGCCAGCATCAATTTGAAGAGCAATATAAGGGTGTGGGATTGGTGGTGTGATGTGCTCAACCCTTATTTCTTCTACTCCTTCTTTAGAGAGAGGGGTCTTTTTTTTGGGGGGGGGGGTAACAATCCTATGCCCTCACTATGCACCTGCCACATGCACATTCTACTGTTGATAACATTAATGATGGTTGGTGAGTTTTGCAGAAAGGTACATTTGTGCACAACATTTTCTATACATCCGAGTGATTCTGATGTATAGATGTGAACTGAAGCAGGTTATAGCCTTTACTCCCAGCTTATTGCTATTTTAAGGCTAAACCATCTTTTATTCAGATTGAATGTGTCTGTTTATGTGTGAGATTATTTTGTCATGTGTGTAGGTGTGTGATATGTTGGGGTATGTGAGTATATGTGGTGCATCTATGATTCTAAGTATGTTTGTGATTCTCTCTGTGTGTGTGTGTGTGTGTGTGTGTGTGCAGTGGCGTAACGTACGGGGGGGCGGGCACGGGGGGCACCGCTGCCCCCCAATGCGGCGGCAAAAAAAAAAAAAAAAAACGAAAGAAAAAAACGAAAAGAAAAAGAAAAGAAGAGCTGGGAAGCGACCCTGTGTAAGACATGTTGGGTCTTAAATCACCATTTTTAGAATTAGACTTTATGAGTGACTACATGGAATCCTTATGCTATAATTAAACATTTTGTTTTTTTTTAGTGTTCTAAAATTATTGAAACTGCGTAATATAGGCCGTTTATAGCTTCTTGTACGTTCGTATTTGAAGCTGAGCCGCGTATCGTTGCATACAATTAGCGAATGTTCGGGTCTCATATTCTACATAATGACATGAAATAAAATTAATTATTCTCATCTTCAAATTACCGGCTCGCTCGCAGGGTTTACCCTTATATAACTTACTTCAAACAGAGATAGCAGCAGCAATATTGCAGATACACATTATCAAAATCAGATACAATTTTTGTGTAGAAATTCCTCCTCCAAAATCCATCACCTCAGCGTGGACAATACCATTTTGCATGTGTGTTTTTCTTGCAATTTACTCAAGTACAAGAATTCAAATCTGTAGATTCCCATAAAGCCATTAATTTCAAAACAGATAGAATGGCCGCTTATATGATTTGAATAACATGCCTGTAGCGCAGGGGGTTGCGTCAGTTCGCGTATGCTTCCTCCCTCATCTGGAAAGGTACACTTTTTTTTCCAAAAGAACGTATAATCACAAATTTTTTGAAATTACTGTTGGAGCAAGGTTTCCTAAGTGCTTCATTAAAAAAAATGTTAATAGAGTGGTCAAAATATACTCATGAAACGTCGCTGAAACTCATGGAAACGTCCAGCGGCCTCCATCCCGACCCCATAATCTATTACCATGTTTTGAAATTTAACTTTTAATATGGAGCTTGCGATGATACAAAAAATATCCGTAGAAAGTCAAAAAAGAATTAGAAAAGCGGCGTGGTTTTTTAATTAAGTTTCGACTGTTCATTTCACCCAAACAATTAGTGGTTATCAGAAGGTCAAAATGAGTGCACAAATGGTTGTGAACTCATGTGTGCGTTCAGCGAAGCCTCCGCCCCCTAGACCCTCCAACAAATTATTGACCATTTAGAAAATAACCTTCCTATCAGGATTTAAGAATCAAAAAAGTTAATAGTTTGTCGGAAGTGCCAAAAGATTTGAAAGCGGGGGATTTGTTAGCTGTAATTGCGTCTATCCAGTATTAACGTAAAAAAGGGGTTTTGCAGAGATCAAAGATGGCCTTGTGGAAATCAGCTCTAGTCACCCGAAGAACTTCAGGGGCTCCGCCTCCCCCTGACCCTATCTGGGATTCTAAGGCGCGGTCCCATCCTGGATACTGCCACTCCGTTAGAATGGTCAATCCCATATACACAGCCACCTAGTCGAAAATCCCTTTTCATTCATTATATGCACCGCTCGTCCCCTTGACATTAAATGGCTACCGGGCCACGAATAAACATTATTACAACAATTGCCATTTTTGCTCACATTGCAGTTTTTAATTATTTTCAATGGTACTAAGAAAGAACACACGCACAAAATGGCGCAGTTTTCTTCTGCACTTTTTTCAAAATTTTCACAACCGCTCGCCTCGCTAACGCGCGCTCGCGGGACAATGTTTTCTTGACTATTCATGACATACATGCAAACACATATTTTCTGGCGTCAAAATATAAACATAGAAAATGGCAGATTGCTACCTACACAATTGTCCACTTGTGCTCACATCCTGCCAGTTTTAACTCCGTTGCTCCAGATTCTGAAATCCCATAAGTGTAAACACAGGGCTACGTCCAGGTTCCCGCCTAGCCAACAGGGTTAAATTATTCTGATATTACTGAGAAGAACACACCACAAAAGGCGAGTATTTTCTTTCTTTCACTTTCAAAAAATTTTAGCCAAATCCGGCGCTCGCTCGCTAACGCTCGGCTCAGCGGGAATGTTTTCTTGACCCCTATTCAATGACATACATGCAAACACATACTTTTCCTAGTCAAAAAATACCACACTCGAAAATGGCGATTTGCTACCTGCACAAATTCCACTTGGTGACTCACATTTGCCAGTTTTACAATTATTCTGATTTTACTGATGAGAAAGAACACGCACCAACAAAAGGCGAGTTTTCTTCTGGTGCACTTTATCAAAATTTTCCAAACCCTGCTCGCTCGCTACGCTCCGCGCGGGAATTTTTCTTAACTGATGAAGCACATGACATGCAAACACATATTTTCTGTGAAAATAAGATCATGAAAATGGCGATTTATTACAAAAATGACCAAAATTGGCGTTATATGGTACACTTTAACAAGATAAAACTTGCATATTCAGTAATATACTATACGCTTGTGCGCGTACGTGGCGGCCATTTAAAATTCATCATCTGAAAATACAATTTGGTGGGCGACTGGGTGCCCCCCAATGAGAGCTGACCCACGGTACGCCACTGGGTGGTGTGTGATGTGTGTGTGGTGGTGTGTGTGGTTGTGTGTGGGTTTGTGTGATGAAGTACTTAGTTGTGTGTGTGTGATATGTGTGTGGTGTCGTGATAATTGCTGTGATGCTGGGTGTGTGTGTCAGTGTGTGTGTCAGTGTGTGGTTATGTTTGTGACTGTGCAGGCTCACATAATCCTCTTCCCTTAGATTCCAACATGTGAAAGCAAGAGATTTCATATGTCAACCTGTTGAACATGGCGCATTGCTAGGAATTCTTTAGTTTTTATACTACTGTTTGTAAAATATAGAGCGCAATTTCATATAACTCCAATCTGTGAAGAAAAAAAATGAAAAGGATGCATGCTTTTGTTTCAAGAGCAGGCTCTGTTTAACTTTTTATCACAGTTATGTATGCATTTTCTTTCTATCCAATAGACATTTTATTGTAAGTTTGACTTACAGGCATAACTCGACAATGTTCTTGGTTTTAAAAAATTCTGAGCTACATGATCCGCCATGCTTTGATTAAGCACTGAAAAATATGAACTAAAAATGATCATCAAGTACTTAAAGAGTGAAAATCTTCAAGATCCCAGTTTTATCATGTCCATTTCCCCATAGACTGCTGTATTACAACTAAGATTACGTCTGATGCATATATAGTCATGTGCAACATTTATCCATACATATCCTTCCAGTAGCAGCATAACTTTCCAAAGTTTTGCATTCTTGGTGGTTCATTTGTCCATTCAAGCACTAATATGTAGCTCAGCAGATAAACAAGTTTGACATATTTTTAAATAGAACTTCCACAATGTTGAATTGTGTCTTTAATGTATATCTCTGTAGAAATATTAATGCACTACTTGAAGTAGAAAGGTACCTGACAAAAAAAAATGATGTGATCCTGCAAAGGTTGTCCAGTGCAACGCTATCCGAAATCCTCTCCGTGGGTCAATGAAACTTCGTCCAAGTGACCAGGCCATCCGCCCAATTACCTTTCGGACTGTTGAACCTTTCAACAAATGGCCCTTCTCCTCACCGTCGAATGACCTTGCTCCGCGATGACCCGGCACGCTATACAATGCAGTGTGCTAGTCCATATCGTATATTGCTCTCCAACACGTCGCCATCTACTGTAGCAAGCCTGTTATCAATTTCACCGATCTGCGATGGCTATAGCCAGGTCTTCTTGGTGTCCCAAAATAGACAGTGCGGTGATCTTCACGGAGCTTCTTGGGATGTTTGTCGTGTACATAGCGTGGTCAATATCCAGTGCGAGGAGAAATGTACTCTTTGACGGTATGGCATGGGAGTTCATTGACCCGTCGAGTCCCAGACAAACAACAAGGTTTTATATTTAGCGATGGAGGACGATATTCTGTGAATAAAGTATGGAATGTGAAATGCACTTGGAATTGCAAATGACATGAAATGTACTAGGTGACCATGAATAGCAGTAATAGTGTGTAGTGTCATTGTTCTTGGAGAATGAGTGTACGCTTGTTATATGATATAAATTTTGATATGGTGCTACATCATAAATATATATTGTGTTTGTCAAAAGCCTTTGTGATACATCAGGATTCAATAGTTAACATTTTTTCAGTCTTCATCAATGTCCCAGACCATTTTTAAATCTGCACCTCTTGTCAAAATTCCATCTCGATATACCACAATTCTATCAGTTGCCCATTTTTTCAGTTTTCATCAATGTTCCAAACCATTTTTAAATCACCAAGCTTTGTGTCCTAAATTTATTTCTGTAGTAATATAGCAGCTTAAGAAACTTCTAAATGTGTTTTTGTGTTGTTTGCTTTCTTGGGTATCTTATTTTTCATTTGTTGGTTGACAAAAATAGTATATTTATTACTTCACGATAACTTCACTTGTGTAGCATTTCATTTCATTTTCATTTCATATGATAAAAATTGTATTTCATTTAAAAGTTGTTTTTTCACATAGAATTTTATGAATTAATGTACACATTTATGTCAGAAAGTATTTCAGATTGAAGTAATCAAAAACAACTTTTGGTTGGTTTGATGGTGTTCCCTGATTTTTGAAATGACAGTGCACTACCTTCTGAAATATGTATGAAAGATAAATTGTTTGATCAATCAAAACTATTCTCTACCTTTAATCCAGCCAGATGCTAATCTCATAATGGCTAGATGTCATTAATGTGGTGAGTTATACATGTCCTGTCCGGATGTGAAATCTTTCATCTTTCAATATTACGGAACCTAAGGCTACATTAATTAAGCGAAAGCTATTCGAAATACCACAGAAGGACGGTAGAACCTCCAGCTATGTATGGCTTTTATCTGCGACGTTTGTCGTTTACACATACAGTGTTATGTCGCCGCCGTGGGTTTTTTAGATGCGATGTTGCTTCGTTGTCGTCGTGGGGTTCAGATGCGCTACGTCCCAGCTGGTTTCCCCATCTGTCTGTCGTAGTGATTGCATCCGATGCTGTATTCCCTCATCCAATGCTTCTCTCCCCGTGCCCTCGGATCAACATCACCTCGCTGTTAGTCTGACTTCCAGACATTTTAAATTAATCCATCCTATATGGATATGGAAACTACTATTTTCAGTCAATTGCTTTGACCAAGACTAATGTCTTGATGTACGATCTCTAGCGTGAGTGCACTCTAGAGGTAGAACAAGTCAGAGAGTGAGTGTACTCCGGAGGTAGAAAAAATTACATGGTCTGGAAACGAGACTACCCTGATGGGTAAAACCGACAAGATACACAAGGTCAATATGTGTGCTAATTTCTCTAGCATGCCGTGGAGTCTGGGGGGCTTCGTCGAGAAACATCTGCGTGTCGTTAATCCAGCTAAGCCGCAGCTGTAATGCGGCGTATTATTTCCATTTTGTAAATTTGCTTGCATTTATTAACGTCGTCGAGACTTTGACTCTCGAAATATCTCTGCCACAGTTTGCACACGTGTGTTGGTTTAAGTATTAGCTTCTGATGATGTGATTTGCAATGTGGTGTTGGAACGTTCGTCAGGAACGAGAGATGTGTTTAAGTCCTCAACGTGCTATACAGAATTATAATTAGAATACATTGATTTTATTGCCATTTGAATTCAAATGCACATAATGATTTGTACTATTGTGTTTGTACTGTGCATTAATTGATGTACTCTGCATTTTCATTTTTGTATATTTGATAAAATAAATCAATATAAACATTATTTTGGAAGTTAATATGTATAAAATATAATGTAATACTGTGGAACCCGGTTATAAAGAGGTCAAATGTAACAAAATCCTCTTATAACAAGATGATTTTGCAGGTCCCAATTCTTTATATTTCTTTGTCTTTGTACCCTGATATAGTGAGAAACCTGATATAACAAGGTGATTGTCATGGTTTTTAGGTCCTTGTTATAATGAGGTTCCCCTGAAGTGTGTTAATATGTATGTGATATAATAGTATGATTGAATTTTTGCTGGAGTTGATAATAATTATTATAAATGGTGAGGATAATGAATATATAATCACAAAAAGTGATAAAATACAGCTCATTTGTTAATAACAAATTTATTATTTTCCAGTTAATTATGTTATTTGAAATCAAAAGAATTTTTGAGATTTTCCAGTTTGTGCAATTTTATTTTACTTTCTGTTAATTGACTATATCCACTTCACTCAGTACCATGGTTTTCAACATTTGAAGTAGTGGATTATCATTGTCCTATTTAGATTCTTTTGAATCCCATAATTTTTGTTTTGGAAAAAGTGTGAACATTTAGATAATTTCTAACCCTTAATGTTCTAAATTCGCAGATCCGCACCAAATAATACCCATAAAGTCCACAGAGGTTTAAATCCTGTGGCATGTTAAGAGTTAATCATTTCAGTGGTATTGCTGTGACTGCTAGGGCAAAATAGTTCAATTAATTTCTTCTAAGTGAGGTACACTGTAGTGGATAAAGCAACCTGCATGATAAAGTGATATATATCAAAATAATGTATCAGAAAATCTATTTCGAAGGAATGACTTGAAAGTCATAGTGTATTTAAAGCCATTGTATAACAATGTTTTAAGTTTAACAAATCTGAGCTACATGATTCCCCATGCTACCAGTGTCTCTGATACGGTCTAAAAATGAAACCCTGAACAAACTGCAGTTTAAAATGATCATTAAGTGCTTTAAAAAAAGTGAAAATCATTGAGAGACCATTCCAGCTTTCACCCATAGACTGCGGTGTTGCAGAATTTCCCATCGCCCCATATAAAATTAATGTGCCAATTTGTATCTGCACATATTTTACTAGTGACAGCATAACCGTCTGAACTTTTGTATTCTAGGGTGTTAATTTGTCCATTCAAACACTGTCAGATATGTCAGATAGCAAAGTTCAACAATTTTTTAAATGGGTCTTCCACAGTGTTATATAGCATTTTTAACGGATAGATATAATATGAAATATTTTGGCAGACATTTCAATAAACTCTAGTGTACTTACATAACAGGTTCAATAGTATGATTGAAACAAAATGTAAATGAATATAAAGATTGCATGTATATTATGAAAGGAAATTGGAGAGAATTAAATACATGTATATGGAAATATCAGAAATCTTGAATATTCTATTTTATACAATAGCAAGCATTTCCAAATGTGATCAAGCACAGACATATATTATTAATATAAAACTATTCCCAAGTGATGTTCATATTGAATTATAAATTGTTTTTATAATTACACAGGAAATATCTCAATATTAGGACATTAAATATTAACATACACTAATTTGATAATCATAAATAACATTTATGTTGTCACTGAATTATTGGTTGTGCGGCAATGTAAAATAGAACAAATTACTGCTAAATTACATGCCTCGGAAGTTTGAAATTATAATTTCCCCATTTTTTAACTGATTAAGTCTCCAGTTATATCAGCTGTAAAGCCTAAACGTTGATATAATTGATGAAGATCTTTATGAGATGAAGTCAAATTTATATCCTGCAAGACCACATTCATCAAAATGTGGTAATTTGAACTGAAAGTATTAATGAAACATAAATTGTACAGCTCATACGAGGCATGTAAATCTTATGAAACATATAAATCATATGAAACATATATATGACACATGTAAATTATATGAGTGTGTGTACGGGCTGTGGTGCACCGCGCTCGTTGAAAGTTTACGGTAATATTATCTAGGTAGCGGTGATGTGTGTATATATCCCCCTCCGTTATCGTCGTGTTGCGGCATTTCACTCGGATGTGCAGACAGTTGTAGAAGCTTCCCTTACAAGCGTCAAGGCCATTGGCTAATCCTCCCGCGAGTGTACGATTCACCCCCGGTGCACTGGCGCATAATTACGCACACGCAGGATGCGTGGAGCGGTGGAGGGGGTTAAAAATAAACTCCGGGGATGGATAAAATAAGAGATCAGTCTTGGGGACTGTGACAAACCACTCAAGCCAGCAAGATAGTGATGATACTGCATGCTGCTATGCAATGCAATGCCCTGTCACTCTGTCACTCTGCGAGCATCAGCGAATATATTTTACTCTATCTCCCTTTTTCTGTTTTTTTTTCTAGTCTGGCTTCCAGACGTAAGAACTTATCATATTATACTAGAGAAATTACCATCAATTGACTGCCTTGAACTAAGACTAGTATGGCCTGTGGTGAGGTTCTGACCAAGACAGAGCATAAGCAGTGTGATGGTAGAAAAAGTCAGAGAGGGAGTGTACTGGTACTCTGGGGATGGAAAAAAATTGCATGGTCTGGAACCGAGACTTATGTTTTTCTGGGAGTTTCTCCTCCCATCCACGTTTGTCTCTCTTCATCTCTCTCTCTGACCATCTCGGGGTTTTTTTTCTCGCCTCTTTTTTGTTAGTCCATCATACAATCACTGACAGAGAGTGTTGACTGAAAGGCATTGTTTACAGAGACTCCAGATGTATTAGTCTTCAATGCCAGTCTGTTTGATGCTTGATTCTATGTCATCATAGCTTTGACCTGTATGTTTGATATTTTTTTGCTCATTTTTTTTAAAGAGGAATTTCAGGCTTATAGTAAGTTGCTTTTAATAAAAGCAGAATAAGCAGGCAAACACATCAGTAAAAGATAAAGAAAAATCATGCAAATATTGATAATGTTATTTGTTTCTAACAATTCTTACGATGTATACAACTTGGCTACACTTCATTATCTTATATGAGCAACCCTCGCTTTCATTTGTACACAGAATGTTAATAAATTTCATTAGCTCTTAAAGCCCAAGTTTAGTTTTGGGGATTTTTTGTTATTTGAAAGCTTTATGCCCCAAAGTCATAACCCTGCAATAATAGATTCTGAATGTCTGTAGTTTTTTTTTATTATTTAATGAAAAATCTCGTGTGAACACCCCCAAAATTTTACATTATACGCATTCTTATAGGGTAATATAAGGATTTAGGTTATTCATGTTGTATACCTTTCTATTCTGTAATAGAGCATTGTATCTGTCTCTTTCAAGATTGAGCTATTAACTTCATTTTATATTAACTTTTTTTTTGTCTTTTTGATTTTTTTGTCTTTTTTAATATTATTATATGAATTAAATGTTGTGGGGTGTGGGGGGACCCCGACATTTTTACCTATTATTTTACATTATATTGGCAGCTCATATGTGTTATATAAATTATATGAGTAGATACCTCATCTGAGAAGAGCTGCGTCTGCTCTGTGTTTTTTTATGATGATATGGTTATTTTATGACACGACTACCTAAGCTTTTCAACATCTCTTTTTATTGCTATAATTGTAAATTTTTGTTGGTGTTCCACGAGATTTATCATTTATATTATATTAAAAAAATACTCATAAGCATTCAGTAGATTCTATTTATTGCAGGGGTTATGATCTATTGGGGGTATATAAGCTTTCAAATAAAAATAATCCCCAAACCTTTAACTTGGCTTTTAATAGATGATTATTTTCATTCTCTTTATTCCTTCACATTTTTTATTTTCAAATTAACTCACATTTTAAATGAATTCCCAAATCCCATAGTTCGTAAGTGTGTCCACGCATAATCGTTCAAGAAAATGAAAGTTTAGTGCTATTTTATGCATAAACAAATAGAAGGTTGATAATGCACACAGTAAATGTCAAAGCATTTAATAGCCCATAAATTTTGTAATTATCTTCAGAATTTTCACAAATTCATTTTTATTCTTATTTGTCAGATTTTTCTCAAACTTTCACCAATGTGTTTCACTAATTTTTCTGCATCTACTCAAAACTACTTGCTACCAGAATGGAGATCCCTTTAAAAGGTCATAAGATACATTATCTCTAAGTTTTAATTTCCAGTGACACGGTACAAAAACTCCTGATTTTTCAAGTCTAGCCACGCATTCCCCTCTTGAAATCCACACCCTGCGACACAGATTGGTTGCCCAATAAAACCCTGTAACCCAATCCCACATCAGATGTTTCTGCTTATGGCTGCTCTCCAATTGAACGACCAATCACGGCCTCCGTTACATCTCGATCAAGATACTCCAGCCTGTCCCAAGAGATTTCCACTTCAATTGCGACTGAGGACAGACCCATAAATTCACCTACACTTTTGACGTATCTTCATTTGGTGAAAGCCAGAGTTATATAATCTGTGGTAACAAGAGTATATACAGCCATATCAAGGTCATATACCCATTATTACAATGACCATATTGCGTTCATCCATGCACACATGTGCAATAGAGTTCCAGCCCAAGGACTATTAAAATGGTTTCTAATTCTACAGACTAGAATGTACCTATTTTGAATGGTATACTTTGAGCTGGAGTTGCAATAATTTCATTACAAGCATCTTTAAAGATTGTGTCATTGATTTGCAAGTCAAAAAACATCTAAATGAATGAAATCAGCTGAAATCATATCCAATGTGAAGATTGATATAAATAAACACCTCTCATAGAGACTTAGGGTAAAATATTGAGTTTTGGTGAAAATCTGGACGGTTAAACTTCATACTTTTTCAAATTACTGGGAAGCATTTTCAAAAAATCCGTGACGTCAAACGTGCACGTGCCGTTCCAAAATTGTCCGATCAGCCGTTAGCTAAATGTCTTGCGGAGATTAGCCGTTTGACCAATCAGTGCGCTGCGCTGGTCTTCCGACGTTACACAATAACCGCGATTCACAGTTTGAGCAAAATTGAAACTCACAGAAAGAACAACATTCTGGTAACATGTCGTTATTAGTTTTTCTCATAAGACAACAAATTCATGACGTATGGATCTCAGACTTTCAACACACCATTTGTAAGTACTAAACTACCATTTGGTATTGATAATGAAGGGAAGTAATGGACTTGCACATCCCTGACACAGTCTATAAAGGCATCGTAGAACAATATTTCCATTTTAAAAAATGTGAGCTACATGATTTCCCATGCTATTAGTGTCTTTGATAAGGTCTAAAAAATGAATCCCTGGAAAAATGACATTTCAAAATGATCATTAAGTGCTTAAAAAGTACAAATCATTGAGAGGCCATTCTACTTTTCCCCCATAGACATCTGTGTTGAAGAATTTTCATCAGCTGAGAATAATTTATGTGCCAATTTTTATCTGTACATATTTTACAAGTGACAGCATAATTGTTTGAACTTTTGTGTTCTATGGTGTTTATTCGTCCATTCAAACACTGTCAGATATGTCCGAGAGCAAAGTTTGACAATTTTTTTAAACAGGTCTTCCACAATGTTATAGGCCTATAGTGTCTTTAACCTGTTGAGGATAATGAGCTAGTACATAACCCCAGCACATCTCTTGCCCTGTGACAATTTTCTTTATCTACACTGGTCAAACGTGTATGGGTCATACATTGTATTGAGACAATTATCCAGCCTTATTTTAATTATACAACCTTATAGATTGAGTGAAAATGTTATCATATTTTCGGGCTTCAGTACTGTCATCCCCAAGGGTTAAAGGTTAATGACACGATGACTTGGGGTAAAACTATTCTAGAATCAAGTAAACCATGCAAGGTTTCTACTTTGAAAATTTTGCAGTCAAATGTTGACTCATTTATAAAAAAAAAAAAACGCATCAGTATGCCTTGTGACAGACAAATTTGTTCTCAGACTGTAGCTTTCTATGGGATGAATTTCACTTGGGCATGAGAGAAATCTAGTGCTGGTATGTTCATGCTTGATTCTTTTTAAGTAAACAAATTCAAGACAAATCTTTTCCAGCCAGGAGATATACTCCACCTGCGTGTATAGACTGGTATATCTGTCAACCAGTTTATTAGAGGCATTTTTCATTTCTTCCAATCATGTCACTGCCCTTTAAGAGACCTTTATATGTTTATATAACTGTCCAATTTGATATAGCTAGCACAATGTTCTTAACCCCATTATAATGACCTTTTTATAATCATCCGTCCATCTTTCTTGGAAACGTGCTTCTTATCATCCTTGTGGCCTTGTTTTTGTTCTTATTATCATAACCATCATCATCATCATCAATTTCATTATTGTCTGTCTCAACCTAGCATTCATGATGAAATCGAAGAATTTATGAAATACCTGCTGTTACAGGCCTTGACAAACCGGAAAACTTACTGGAATTAATCACCAATTTACATTTTTTCATAAAATCCATTTATAATCAGCATTTTTTTTCTGAAGATGGTGATTGCAGCCATCTCATCCAATTCTCTTCTTGTTAGCAGCAGCATCTTCTTCATCATCATCTTTTCCAATCATTGATGAATTCTTCTTGGAAAGAAATTAGTTTGACCATGTTCTGTTTTTAAATCACCCTTCATGAAAACATTGTCTATAAATTTCTAATTGCAAAATTTTCTTCATCATCATTATCATCATTGCCATCATCATCATCATCATCATCATCATCATCATCATCATCATCATCATCATCAACATCATCATCAACATCATCATCATCATCATCAACATTATCATCATCATCTATACTTATCACATTGCAGATTTCTCCTCCTCCTCCTCCTACTTCTCCTCCTTCTCCTTCTCCTCCTCCTCCTTCTTCTTCTTCTTCTTCTTCTTCGCCTTCTCCTCCTCCTCCTCCTCCTCCTCCTCCTCCTCCTCCTCCTCCTGTCACTCTTATTGCTGCTGTCATTTAAAATAATATGTTTGAGGCATTAACATGAATTATCATAAAACTTGGTCCAGCAGATAACTAATTTGCATATCACCATCATCCCAATTGTAATCACTCCTGGTTGGTGGTAACGATGTCTGTGACCATCCTATTATCTAGCCCTCCTCCTATCTCCTCCTCCTTCATCTTCATCATCATCTTCCATCATCCCTTTCTCACCTTCCACCATCCATCCATCCCCTTAGGCCACTATGACTCCCAAGCTAATTACATCATGTGCTGCGATGCTTGTGGGTATACACTATACAGGCACTGCAACCATCTCTCGGAGTATGTGTTTCATGTTCTCTAGCATCAGTTAATACAGTAAATTGGCGGCAAACGAAAGTGCATGGCATAAGGTCACGGATTGTTCATTTGCGGGAGCTCTATAGTTACAGTCAACGCAATTAGCATGGTTAACATGGCACATTATTGAGATGTGGGACAGCATGGATTTTGTTGTGGTGTGCAGTGGTAGCAAGCCATTTTGTTACTGTGTAATATGTTTAGACTATACCGTAGGCAGGGCTCGACATTAGCACTTGCCCTCTTGCCCAGGGCAAGTCAAATTTATGTTGGGCAAGTAAAAGATTAAAATGTTAAAATGTACATGCCCAATTGGGCAAGTAAAATTTTGATTGCCAAACGAAGAAAACTTCTAAAAATCTTTAAAAAGTGAACAAAATATGTGTGAAATTTTGTGTTCAGTTGAATTCTGTCATTATTGTGCTCATTGCGCTTCATTTTTCTGTGTTTGGTTTGGAAGCTCAAGTTGTAAACATCAACGGTGTGTAATGTGTTTATGTGCTTTTGTGATGGCTTGTGCAGAAGTGTGGTAAAATTTGATGACTCTTTACATCCGCACCCTGCAGCCCCCCGTAATTAAATTAACAAATTTCCAATGCCTAAACAAGGCTTTAGGAGTTAAAATTAGTGAGAAATAATGATTTTCAATGTTTGTTGTTATTTTGTAAATGTTTTTTGGGCATGTAGAAATGTTTGGCTTGCCCAAAGGGTAAGGAAAAAATAAAATAATGTGGGCCCTGCCATTGGTTTGAACTAGGGCTGGTGTATCCAATTGAGACATTGTTACAGTTACATGCATTTTAGACAACGTTGTTGATACTCCGCATACTTTAATTGAAGTATTATACACATGTATTTGTCTTCATTTTTTTCACCTAAAGAAAATGCCATGTGAGGATAGTTTATCATAAAATAGATCAATGAAATGGATTTCCAAACTTCTGTGCATGTCACTGAGCAGTTCAGTATGAAAACAGAATTTGATCAAATTATTGTCTGTGAAACTTTAAAACTTACTGTGCATTACTTTTATTTATGTATTATTCATGTATTTGCTTTATATTTATCATTTATTTATTAATTTATTTATTCATTCATTTATATATTTATTTAACTATTTATGTAACTATAGATATATTCATTTATTAATCAATTTATTTGTGTACTGTCTGTGACTATTCAGATGCACTTTTCTGTTTCACTTCTTTGTGAGAGATGAGTTACAACTGTTCTTTCTTTGCTACATTTATCAAGAGCATAATCTTGAAGTAAGTTCTTTCCAGGTTTCTTTATACAGTATTATTGCTATTCTTATCATATGATTGTAATTGATTTATATTTATATGTATTTTTATGTAATTTTTAATGAAATTGTGGAAATGAATAAATTGAATTTCAATCACAGTCCTATAAAACTTTTGTTAAAAAAAGGAACTTTCTAGTCCTTTTACAAACATCATCCAGGCCTTATTAAATCGTTTAAATTTGACTCTTATACTTACACATAAAGATAGATGATCAGAAAGATAGAATGATCGGTAAATTGATAGATAGGTAAATGAATAGATAAGTACATAAATGGGTAGATACTATAGGTACATAAATGTAATATGGATATGTTTTCTATCTAGTAGCTAGTCCGGGCTATATCATATCTCATATTCATATACAACCACAATTTGAAATGCGTCATATTTTACAACCTGTATCATATAAACGTTTTCTGCCTTTTTACCTTTTTACCCTGTCCAGTCATTTCATCTCTACCTCACAATGTTCGTGTCAGGATTTTTTGATACAAAAAAGTCAAGGTAGCACTGAAAAAAAGCACTGGATATTTAATAAAATTCTCCTACAAAGAAAGGAAATACATCAAATGTAATGGAGTTTAAATTAACTGCTAAGTGCATTAAATACCCCTCCAAAATGTGCTTCCGTACAAAATGTTAAAATTCATTATTGCGGTTTCTCCCATGGATTATGCGCTTACTACAGCCATATATCTCCCTATGATTAGATTTTCCAATAATGTGCAGCATCTGTGCAGGTCTTTATTACATTAAAAATTTAGATAACTCCTCAGATATAGGTATAATATATGCAACATTTTATTACCAAGAAATCCATATTGAATTGAGTAGGGCATTTACTGAAAAACATATAAATATTTTACAATATAATTAATCAATAATAAAATATCAAATTATGATGAATAACTTTGATAAATACAATCATCTTTCAATGTGAAGTAATGTGACATTATAACTAGTAAATACTCAATATTAAAGAACAAATGGTGAAAACTTATTTAACATGTAAATATATAACAGTATACTAGTGAATAATGAATATTTAATCACAAAATTTAGATCATCAATAATTGATTAAGATCAATCACTTTGATAAATACAATCACCTTTCACTGTATAATGAGTTAACATTGTAACTGGTAAATACTTAATATTCAAGAATGAATTGTGAAAAGTCAGTGATCATCAGTCATTGTAAACATATAAATATATTACAGTATACTAGTGAATAATAAATATTTAATCATGAACTTTAGATCATCCGTATTTGATTATGATAATCATATTGATGAAAACAATCACCTTTCACTGTAAAGTAATTTGACATTGTAACTGGTAAATGTTAAATATTGAAGAATGAATGGTGAAAAGTTAGTGATCATCAGTCATTGTAAGCATACATGTAATAATACTAGAATTATACTTATAAATAATGAATATTAAATCATCATAAGTATGAAGGAGTTCAGCTGTAATGAGCCTTCAAAACCATTGGAAATACAAGAAAGTAGTGCATGTCCAATTGTCTAGATTTATTATACTCCACCAATATATTATTCTCAATCATAAATATATAAATATATTACTTTATACTAGTAAATAATAAATATTTAATCATGAATTTTAGATCGTCAGTATCATAAACTTATGAAAATATCATTGCATGAAGAGGCTTAAATGTAATGAACATTCAGTGCTTTTGGAAATACGAGAATATATAAATGTTCTCTACTTTCCTGATTCTCAATCATAAATATATAAAAAAAAATTATGTTATATAAGTAAATAATAAATATTAAATCATGAAATTTAGATCATCAGTATCATAAACATATCAATATATGATGGTATAATTCATGAGGCCATTTAACTTTCATGAATATTCAGGGCTGTTAATGCAAAAATTGTATGAATGCCCGAATGGCTAGATTTCTTGTTTTCGGCTGATTCTCAATCATAAATATATAAGTATATTACATTATACTGGTAAATAATAAGTATCTAATCATGAAATTTACATCATTAGTATCATAAACGTATAAATATATCAGAGTATAATTCATTACGGAGTTCAACAGTAATGAACCTTCAGAGCCATTGGAAATACAAGAATGCATGAATGCCCAAATGTTTAGATTTATTGTTCTCTACTTTTAATGATACTCAATTCTCTCCTCTCGCAGCGTGTATGCCCGATATAAACAACTAGCACTAGCTGTACGGTACCATCACTTTTGCACTTTTGAACTCATCAGTAATGTGAAGAGAGAGACAGGAATGATTTTTTTTTTCTTCTTCACTATCATATCAAGACAGTAATAAATGCATGCATGCCATGATGTATGCGAAAGACCCGGGAGTATCTAGAGTGCACACAAAGTTCACGGTGCCTCGGATGATAACAGTATTGTCAGTATTGTCGAGAGTCAAGTGTATATAATGCCAGGGAACTATATATCCACAGAACTATACAGCGTGGCCCAAAAAGAATGCTACACATGCGATCGTTAATTTCTTCAACATCATCCACAAAATGTTATTAGTGATTATTTCATGGGTTAGAATATTCTTTTTCCAACAAAATGATACCATGATCATTGATTTTGATTAAGGCGTTTGGATTCTAGGGTTTTTTTCTGAGGCAATGTAATTTCCTAAATTTGCTATTTTTCCAACTCCAGCGATCATCAGAACACCAAAATATTCTCGTGTAACGACTTGCCATGGAATGGGCTGCACTATCCAGGTACAATGACAATGTCAGCCATACCTTACCATTGTCTTCCGTATCAAAGCGAGGCATTCCAGTCGTCTGTCTCCCCGCTTATTCTATGGCACGCTGTTACGTGAGAATATTTTGGTGTTCCCAGGTTCGCGGGAGTTGAGAAAGAAACAAATATCGGAAATTACATTGCCTCAGAAAAATGGCCCTAGGATCTAAACGCCTTACTCAAAATCAATCATCATGGTATCATTTCATCAGAAAAAGAATGTTCTAACAAATGAAATAACAATTAATGGCATTTTGTTCATGATGTTGAAGAAATTAACGATCGTATGTGTAGCATTCTTTCTGGGCCACCCTGTATATCCATGGAACTATATATCCCGGGCTGCACATAAATATGTTTGTTGTACTGTTTTGACATACATGTGTCAAAAGTGTGATTGTGTAGTATGTAGGTGTGGTTCACGGGGAAACTTGAAACTTGGATCTGTTGAGGTGATTAATTGTAGCTCGCGCTTTTGGGCACGTAAGTGTTCGGTGTGAAAATATGTGTCACAATGTTGTATTGTGTATTTTATTCGCTGTATGCCTGAACAATGGATCAATTGTGACGCTCAATCAGTGCATAT